>RXID01015240.1:0-44648 GCA_005019695.1 Trichopus zeylanicus subsp. travancoricus | reverse complement strand
GACTACTGCTATTACAACTACTGATTCAACTACTGCTACTACTCCAACTCCCACTACAACTCCTACTACTACTACTGCTCCAACTCCTACAACAACTACTACTACTATTACTACTACTACTAATACTACAACCACTACTATTACTACTACTACTAATACTACTACTACTACAACTACTACTACTACTACTACTAAAATAGTACTCCTACTGCTACAACTACTCATACTACTACTACAATAACTTCTCCTACTACTACTGTTACGACTACTACTGTGATTGCTACTAGTGCAACTATAACTACTCCTACTTCAACCAGTACTACAACTACTACTACAATGGCTACTGCTACATCTACAACTACTACTACTCCAATTGCTACCATAACTACCGCTACTACTGCTTCTACTAATAATGCTCCCACTACTAGTACTATTCTTACTCCTACTTCTAATACAACTGCTACTAATACTCCTGCTACTACCGCTACTATTGCTACTACTACTCCTACTCCAACTCCCACTGCTACAACTACTGATGCTACTAATACTACTAGCACTACTGCAACTGCTACTACTCCTAGTACCACTCCTACTCCAACCCCAACTACTACTACTACTACTACTACTTCTACTGCTACTAGTTCAATAACAACTACTACTACTAGTACTACTACAACAACAACTACTATTGCCACTATTTCTGCTACAACTACTACTGCCACTACTATTTCGACTACTACTACTACTACCACTGTCGCTACTGCCGCTGTTGCTATTATGGTTCATACTACTGCTACTACTTCTACTAATACTTATGCTCCTACTGCTCCTACAACTACTGCTGCTGCTGCTACTACTGCTAATACGGATACTGCTGCTACTGTTACTACTACAACTGGTACTACTGGTACAACCATTTATGCCATTGTTGCTACTATTGCTACTACTATTGCTACTACTACCACTACTGATACGACAACTGCTACCACTACCACTACTACTAGTACTACTATTACTACAACTATCACTAATGCTGCTGCTATTGCTACCACTGCGACTACTACTACAGCTGCTACTATTACTACCATAATAATTACTACTACTGCAACTACTGTTGTGCCTACTACTGCACAACCACCGCTACTACTGCTTCTACTACTACAACTACAACTACAACTACTACTAATGCTACCACTACTGCTGTTGCTCCACGCTGATAATTGTAGTACTACTACAACAACCAATACTACTAATGCTACTACTACAACTGCTACTACTACTGCTACCACAACAACAACCACTACTACTACTACTACTACTACAACTACTTCTACTACTACCACTTTACTAGTTCTACTACTACTACGATTTACACTACTACCACAACTAGTACTCCTACTGTTGATGCTGTTGCTGCTACTACTACAACTACCCCTACTAATACTACTACTACTGCAACTACTTCGACTACTTCTGCTACTACTATGCCTACTCCAACTCCTATGACTTCTACCACTCCTACAACTACTGCTAACCCAACTCCCACTACTACTACAACAACTGCTGCTACTAATACTACTACTACTACTACTACTACTACTATTGTTAACACAACTACTACTACAACAACAACTACTACAACTACTTCTACTACTAGTATAATTGCCACTACTACTCCTACTACTACTAGTACTACTCCTACTATTACTCTCACACGTACACCAACTCCTACTACTACTCCTACTACTACTCCTACGTGTACACCAACTCCTACTACCACAACTACTCCTACACATACTTCTTCTACTACTACTCCTACTCCTACTACTACTACAAAAACTACCACTCCTACCCCAACTCCTACTACTATTATTGCTACTAATACTACTGCTACTACCAGGACTACCATTACCACTACCACTACTACTACTACTACTACTACTACTACTACTTCTACTACTAGTACAATTGCTACTATTCCTACTCCTACTACTGTTGCTAGAAATCCCAACACCACTACTTCTACTACTATGAGTACTACTACTAATACTAACCTCCTACTACTTCTACTACTTATTATACAACAACTTTTACTGCTCCTACTACTACTACTACGCTTGGCACTCCTACAACTTCTACGACTACTACTCCAACTACTACTACTGCTAATACGACGACTACTACTACTACTATTGCTACTGCTACTACTATTATGACTATTACTACAACTATAGCTCCTACTACTACTACTACTACTCGTACTAATACTACTACCCCAAACGCTCCTACTCCTACTACTATTGCAACAACTGCTACTGCTACTACTACTACTACTACTACTAGGACTACTACTACGTTACTAGTAGCACAACTGCTACTACTACTACTCCTTCCACAACTTTTGCTAGTACTACTATTATGAATACTAATACTACGACTACTTCTACAACTGCAGCTACTACTACTACTGCTGCTACAACTATAATTACTACTACTACTACTACTGGTAGTACTACTACTACTACTATAACCCCTACTACTTCCCCTACTCCAACTCAAACCACTTATACTACCACTACTACTATAGCTACTACTACTACTACTAAAACTACTACTACTACTAAAACTACTACTACTACTAACATGACTACTACTACTACTAGTACTTCTACTACTAGTACAATTGCTACAACTACAACTCCTACTACTACTGGTACTGCGGCAACTAATACTAACACAATAACAGCAACTACTACTGCTACTACTATTACTACTACTACTACTACTACTACTACTACTACTACTACTACTACTCCTCCTACTCCTACTACTCCTACTACTACTACTATTCCTACTCCTGGTCCTACTACCGCTACTACTACTACTCGTACTACTCCTACAACTACCGCTACTATTACTCCTACTATAACTCGTACTTCTACTACTACTCCTACAACTACTACTACACCAACTCCAACTACTACTACGCCTAGTGCTACTCCTACTCCAACTCCAACTACTACTATTGCTGCTACTACCACCACCACCACTACTACAACAATAACAACAACTACTACAAGTACTACGGCAATTACTACTAGTACTACTACTACTACTACTACTACTACAAGTGCAACTACTACCACTACTTCTATTGCTAGTACAATTGCTACTACTACTACTCTAACAACTATTACTATAATTACTAACACATCAACAATAACAACTATTGCTACTTCTACTCCTCCTCCTCCTACTACTAATCCTAACACTCCTAAAACTTCTACGACAAGCTACTAATCCTAGCAGTCCTACAACTTCTATCACTAGCTACTAATCCTGGCAGTCCTACAACTTCTACGACTACAACTCTTCCTCCTCCTCCTCCTACTACTACCACTGCACTCCTGCTACTACTACCACTACTACTACTACTGCCTCTGCTACGATGACTTCTATTACTACTTCTACTACTACTACAATTACGACTACTCCTACAACTATTACTACTCTTACCACCACCACCACCACTACTACTACTCATACTAATACTACTACTACTACTACTACTACTACTACTAGTACCACTACTGCTAATCCTAATCAAATTACTACAAAAACTACTACTACTATTGCTGCTGCTACTACTAGTGCAATAACTACAACTACTTCTACTACTACTCTTGCTACTACTACTACTATTTCTACTACCACCACTACTACTACTATTTCTACTACAACAACTACTGCTGCTACTACTACACAATAGCTACAACAACTACTATTAATACTACTACTACTCCTTCAACTGCTACTATTAATACTGCTACTCCAACTATTACTACAACAACAACTACTACTACTTGTACTACTAGTACAAATGCTACTGGTACTTGTCCATCCACCACTACTACTACTATGAATACTACTATGTCTACTACAACTACAAATGCTGCTACTGCAACTCCTACTACTATTCCTATGCCTACTCCTACTACTGCTTCTATACCTAGTCCTATTACTCCTACAACAATTGCTACCGCCGCTAATATGCCAACTCCTACTGCTAATACTTCTCCTTTAACTATTACTACCCATATGCCAACTACTACTACTCCTACTATGACTCCTGCACCAACTCCTACTACTACAACTGCTACTACTTCTACAACTTTAAGTACAACTACTACAACTATCGCTACTACTACTACAACTACTACTACAATAATCACTACTGGTACTAATACTACTAAAACTAACAAACCTACTACTACACCTACAACTACAACTACTAATACTACTACTCCTACTACTACTCCTAGTCCTACACTTACTCGTACTACTACTGCTTCTACTTTAACAACAATAACTACTACTATAGCTATTACTAGTATATTACTCCTACTACTATTACTACTGTTGTTGCTATAGCTACTACTACTACTGCTTCTATTGCTACTATTATTGCTACAACAACTACTGCTGCTACAATTAAGCCTACCCCTACTGCTACTACTTCTACTACTACTGCTATTACTCAGACAATTACTACTACTCCAAACACTCCTACTACTACTACCACTACAACAACAACAACAACTACTACTACTACTACTATTACTACTACTACTCCTCCTACTGCTACTACTAATACTACTAGAACTACTACTCCTATACCTGCTACTAGTACTACAATGGCTACTACTACATTACTACTAGTATAACTGCTACTACTACTACTACTCCTTCCGCTACTACTACAACTTCTGCAACTATTACTACTACTGCTGCTACTGCTACCACCACAACAACAACTACTACTCCTGCTACAATTTCTGTTACTGCTACTACTACTACTACTACTACGACATCTACTACTACTGCTCCTACTGCTGCTGCTTCTACTACTACAGCTAATCCTGCTTCTCTTGCTGCTATTGCTTCTACTATTACTACATCTACAATAACTACTTGGACTTCTGCTCCTGCTACTACTACTACTACTACTCCTACTGCTGTTTCTATTGCTACTACTGCTAGTATGGCTCAAGATACTCCTACTGCCACTGCTGTGACTATTAGCACTATTATTGGTACAATTGCCACTACTACTACTACTCCTACTACTTCTACTATTGCTACTACTACTACTACTCCTACTACTGCTGCTACTACTACTACAACTGCTACTACTACAACTGCTACTACTACTACTACTGCAACAACAACAACTCCCACTACAACTCCTATTACTACTTCTACTACTACTATGATTTATACTACTACCACTAATACTACTACAATTGTTGCTACTATTGCTACTACTATTGCTACTAATACTGCTACCAGTACTACTACTCCTGCTACTGCTACTACTACTATTGCTACTACTACTACTACTACTCGTACTCCTACTACTACTGCTACAACTACTAGTAGTACTACTTCTAATACTTTTACTACTACTACAACTGTTACTATTACTACTACAACTACTATTACCACTTCTGCTAATACTACTCCTATTCCGACTCCTACTACTTCTATCACTCCAACTATACCTAGTACCCCTATTGCAATAACAACAACAACAACTACTACTACTAAAAGTACTACTACTAGAACTACAACTAATACTATTACTACAACTGCAACTACTACTACTACTACCTCTACTACTTCAATTACTACTACAACTGCTACTATCACTTCTCCTACTACTTCTGGTACAACTAATACTAATACTAACACTATTACCACTACTACTACTCCTACTACTACTCCTAATCATACACGAACTTCTACTGCTACTCCTACTACTGCCCCTACTACTAAACCAACAGTTACTACTACTACTATGACAACAACCACTCCTACCCCAACTCCTACTACTGCTATTGCTACTACTACTACTACAACTATGACAACTACGACTACAACTCCTGCAACTACTACTCCTACTACTACTGCTACTATAATTTCTACTACTATTGCTATTACAACTACTCATTATGGTTGTACTACTACTACTACTAGTACTATAACTCCTACCACTTCAACAACTACAACCCAGACTACTACTCCTACTACAACTCCAACTAATACTGACACAACTCCCACTACTACTACTATAACTACTACTGCGCCAACTCTTATTGCTACTACTACACCTACTACTACTATCACTATTACTATAACTACGACTAATACTAAGACTCCTACTCCAACTCCTATAGTTTCTATCATTCCTACTACTCCTACTACCCTAAACTAACTAACTACTACTACTACTACTAAAACCGCTACTACTACCACAACAACAACAACAACTACTATTACTAAAGCTACTACTGCTACTACAACTTCTTCTACTACTTCTATTACTAGTACAATTGCAACTACCACCACTCCTACTACTATTGGTACAACTATTACTACTACAACAACTACTACTAAAAGTACAACTAAAACTACTACTACTACAACTACTACTACTTCTACTACTATTACTACAACCACAACAACTACTACTACTACTTCTACTACTTCAATTACTAGTACAATTGCTACTACCACTACTCCTACTACTACTACTATTACTACTACTAATAGTAACACCACTACCACTACTACTACACCTACTACTACTACTACTACTACTGCTACTACTGCTATAGCTACTACTCCTACTACTATTACTACTACTTCTATTGCAAATACAACTACTGTCGCCACTAGTGCTACTGCTACTACTACTATTACTACTTTTCCAACTACTACTATTACAGCTACTACTACCACTGCTTCTATTACTACTACACCTTCTACTACTATTACTACTTCTAGTACTACTACTACTACTACTACTACTACTACTACTACTACTACTACTACTACTACTACTACTACTCCAACTCCTGCTGCTTCTATCACTGCTACTACTCCAACTACCCTACACGAACTACTACTACTATTGCTACCAAAACAACTACTACTGCAACAACAACAACTGGTACTGCTATTACTAAAGCTACTACTACCACTACTACTACTTCTTCTACTACTTCGATTACTAGTATAACTGCTACTACCACTACTCCTACTACTATTGGTACTAATATTAATAATACTAACACTAGTACTACTACTAATACTCCTTCTCTGACATGAACTAGTACTACTGCCCCTACTCCTAATCCTATGGTTACTACAACTACTCCTACTACTACTACCACTCCTACTCCAACTCCTACTGCTGCTACTACTACTAGTACTACAACTACTACCATAACAACTACTACTACTATTACTACTACTACTACTACTCCTGCCACAATAACAACAACAACAATAACTTCTACTACTACTATTACCACAACTCCTACTATGAATACTACTCCTATTACAACAACAACTACTGCTACTACTACTTCTACTACTGCAACTCCTTCCACTCCATCAGCTACAACCCCTACTTCTACTCCTAGTACAACTCCTATGAATACTATGACTACTCCAACCGCTATACTCCTACAACTATTACTCCAACTCCTACTGCTACTACTACACCTACTACTACTACCACCACTACTACTACTACCAGTACTACTAGTACTACAACAACAATAAAAACTACTACTACTACTACTACTACTACTATAACAACTACTCCTACTAAAGTAACTCCTACTACTTCTGCTAGTATTATGACATTACTACTACTTCTACTACTACTACTACTACTCCTCCTACTATTTCTACTAATGCTACTATTACTACTACAATCACACTACTACTACTTCCACCACTACCACTACCACTACCACAACTACTACAATCGCTCCTATGCACAACTACTACTTCTATTACTACGATTATTACAATTACTACTGCTAATACTATGACTAATACTACTACTATCGCTACTATTTCTACAAATAATACAACTACTGCTATCATTGTTGCTTCTTCTAATGCAATAATAACAACAACTACTACTATTGCTATTACTATGATTACAACAACAACTACTACTGCTACTACTAGTACAATTATTACTACAACTACTGATACTACAATAATACTACTGTTGCTACTACTGATACTACTACTACTTCTATTTCTGCTACTAATACTCTTGCTGCTGTTGCAACCAATTCCGCTATTACTACTTCTATTATTACTACTGCCATTAGTACTATTTCAGTTATAACTACTGCTGCAATGACTGCAACTACTACCGCAACTCCCACTACTATTACTACTGCTACAGCTACTATTACTACTACTACTACTACTTAGCAACTACTACTACTACGGCTGCTCCTGCTACTACTGTTATAGCTACTGCATCTACTACTATTACTGCAACTTCTATAGCTAATACAACAACTATCGCTACTGCTGCTACTGCTACTAACACTCCTACTACTTTTCCCACTACTACTACTGCTGCTACCAATACTACTACTACTTCTACTTCCACTACTACTATTACTATAACTAGTACTACTGTTGTTGCTACTGTTATTGTTGTTGCGGCAACAACTACTCCTACTCCTAGTACTATTACTGTTTCTACTCTACAGCCATTACTAATGCTACCGCTTCCACTACCTCCACCACTAGTACTACACTAACTACTTTTGCTGCTACTACTACTGCCACTATTGCCACTACCACTACTACTACTCGTACTGCTACTACCACTACTACTTCTACTACTACTACTACTTCTACTACTACTACTGCTACTGCTACTACTTCTACTACTACTATTGCTACTACTACTACTTCTACTACTACTATTGCTATGACTACAAGCACTCCTACTGCTACTACAACTACTCCTACTCTTACTACTAACACAACTACTCCTACTCTGACTACTAGTATTATTGTAATTATTGGAGAAGTAGTAGTAGTATTAGTAGTAGCAGTAGAAGTAAATATAGAAGTAGCACTATTACTACTACAGTAGTTGTAGTAGTAGTAGTAGTAGTGGTAGGAGTAGTAGTAGTAGAAGCAACAGTAGTAGTAGTAGTAGTAGTAGTAGAAGTATCAACATCGATAGTTATAGTAGCAATAGTAATAAAAGTAGTAGCAGCAGTAGAACTAGTAGTAGAAGTAGTAGTAGCAGTAGTAGTAGTAGCAACAGTAGCTAAGTAGTATGAGAAGTAGTTAGAGTAGCAATAACTGTAGTAGTAGGCGGAGGAGGAGGAGGAGGAGGAGAAGTAGCAGTTGTAGTAGTTGTGGTAGTAGTTATAGTAGCAACAACAATAGTAGTAGCAGCAGCAGCAGTAGAAGTAGTAGTAGTACTAGTTATGATACTAGCAGTAGAAAAAGTTCTAGTAGTAGTAGAAGTAATAGCAGTAGCAGTAGTTGTAGCAGAGGTAGTAGTGGTAGCAGTTGCTATAGTTGAAGGAGAAGTAGTAGTAGTAGTTGTTGTTGTTGTTGTCGTTGGAGTAGAAGTAGTTATAGAAGTCATACTACTGGTAGAAATAGTAGCAATAGTAGTAGTAGTAGTAGTAGTAGTAGTAGTAGTAGTAGTAGTAGTAGTAGTAGTAGTAGTAGTACAAGTAGTACTAGTAGTAGTGGCAGTAGGAGAAGTAGTAGTCGGAGCCGAGGCAATAGTGGTAGTAGTAGTAGTATTAGTAGTTGAAGCAGGAGTAGCTGCAACAACAGTAGTAGTAGTAGTTGAAGCTGTAGCAGTAGTAGCAGTTGTATGTGTAACAGTAGTAGTCATAGCAGTAGTAGTAGCAGTAGTAGTTGTAGAAGTAGCAGTTGTGGTTGAAGTAATTGTAGTAGTAATGGTAGTAGCTATTGTTGTAGACACAGTAGTAGCAGTAGCAGTAGTTGTATTAGTACTAGTAGTAATAGCAGTAGTGGTTGTAGTAGCAATAGTTGTTGTAATAGTAGCAGTAGTCGGGGCAATAGTAAAAATAGTAGTAGTTGTAGCAGTAGTAGTAGTAGTAGTCGTAGTAGTAGTAGCAGCAGTAGTAGCAGTAGAAGTAGTATTAGTAGAAGCAATACTACTAGTAGTAGCAGTAGTAGTCGTAGTTAGTCATAGTAGTGGTAGTAGTGGTAGAAGTAGTAGTAGTAGTACTAGTAACAGTAGTTGCAATAGTAGTAATAATAGTAGTAGCAGTTGCAGTAGTAGCGGTAGCATCAATAGTAGTAGTTGTTGTAGTAGTAGTAATAGTAGTACTAGTATTAGCAGCAATAGTAGTAGTAGTTTTAGTAGTAGTAGTGTAGCAATAGTGGTAGTAGTAGTAGAAGCTGTCATAGTAGTAGTAGTAGCGGTTGTAGTTGTAGTAGTTGTAGAAGTTGCAGCAGCACCCATAGCTGTGGTAGTAGTTGCAGCAGTAATCATAGCAGTAGTAGTAACAATAATAGTAGCAACAATAGTAATAGTAGCAGCATTAGCGGCAGCAACAGCTGTAGTAGTACCAATGGAAGTAGAAGTAGATGTAGTATTTGCAATAGTAATACTAGTAATAGTAGTAGGAGTAGTAGTTGTAGTAGTAGAAGTAGTTGAAATAATAGTAGTAGTATAAATTATAGTAGTAGTAGTAATCGTAGTAGTATATTAGTAATAGTAATAGTTTTGGTAGGTGTATTACGAGTAGCAGTAGTAGCAGAAGTAGTAGCAGTAGTAGTAACAGTAGTAGTAGTATTAGTCGTACCAATAGTAACAGCAGCATAAGTAGTAGTAGTAGTACTAGCCGTAGAAGTAGTAGCATTAGTAGTAGCAAAAGTAGTAGTACAACAGCTACAACTTCTACTGCAACTACCATAATGGCTACGAGTGCTGCTTCTACTTCTACCACTACTACAACTTCTACACTACTACTAATGCTACAATACGCTTCTTCTACTACTACTACTACGGCTACTACTACTTCTACTACACGACTACTAGTAGTACTATTTCCAATACTACTACTAATGTTACAACTACTGCTACTTCTACTTCTGCTACTACTACTGCTATTGCTATTACTACAACCACTACTACTCCTATTACTACCACTACAACCACTAGTACTACTATGACTACTACTACCACTACTACTTTCACTACTCCCACTACTACTACTACTACTTCCACTCCTATGACTAGTACAACTACTACTACTATTACTACAATTATTTCTATTACTACTATTACTACTATGACTAATACTACTACTACTACTACTATTGCTACTGCTACTACAACTACTACTTCCGTTGCTGCTTCAACTAGCACTACTACTGCCATAACTATTACAACTACTACTGTTGCTACTATGATAAGTAGAACTGCTAGTACCAGTACTACTAATACTACTATAAATACTACTACTGCTATTGTTGATACTACTACTACTACTTCTATTACTACTACCACTACTATTGTTGCTGCTCGTTTCGCCATTACTACTACTACTACAACTATTGCTACTAGCACTAATTCTATTATAACTACTGCTACAGCTACAACAACTATTACAACAACAACTACTACTACCATTGCTATTACTACTACTTCTGCTACAACTACTGCCACTACTGCTGCAGCTACAACTGCTACCACCACAGCTAGTACTACTACAACTGCTGCTGCTATTAGTACAGCTACTACTAGTTCCACAATTAATGCTACTACTTCTACTTCTGGTACAATTACTAGTTCTACTACTTGTACTAGTTCTGCTACTACTACTACTTCTGCTACAACTACAACTACTACTACTCATAATACAACTGCTACTACTACAACCACTACTACCATAGTACTAGTATAGCTACTACTAATTCCACTATTAATGCTACTGCTGCTACTGCTATTACTGATACTACTTCTACTACTACTGCTGCTACCACTACAACTATTGCTATTACGACTTCGATTACTATTGCTACTACTACTAATACTATTACTACTGCTACTACTGCTAGTACTACTACTGCTACAACAAATACTACTACTACTACTACTTGTACTACTCCTACAACTACTGCTACTACTATTACTACTACTACTGCTACTACTACTGCAATTGCTACTACCACTCCTACTTATATTACTACTACTATAGCTACTACTACTACTGCTACTACTACTACCGCTGCTAGAATTAGTGCTACTACTACTGCTGCTACTACTACTACTGTTACAGCTGCTACTGGCACTTCAACTATTACTACAGCTACTACTACCACTGCTTCTACAACTAGTGCTACTACTACTACTGCTACAGCTGCTACCGCTAATACTATCACTACTAGTATAGCTACTACTTCTACTGTTGCAACTGCTACTACTATTTCTACTACAATTTCTACTGCTGCTTCAATTGCCACTGCAACTTTTACTTCTAGTACTACTACCACTATTTCTATTACTATCACAACTACTACTGGCACTATTGTGATGACTACTACGACAACAACAATAATTACTACTACTTGACCTACAAGAACAAACATTACAACTTCTCCTAGTACTACTACCGCTACTGGCACTACTATTGCTACAACTGCTATTACTGCTCCTACTAATAAGACTACTACTATGACTTCTACAACTGCTACTGCTGCTATGGCTACCTCTGTTGATACTACTACTACTACATTTACTACTACTACTACTGCTGCTGCTGCTACTATTGCTGCTACTGCTACTACTACTACAACTACTTGTCATACTACTACTATTGCTACTACTAATACTACTACTACCACGGCTACTATTATTGTTGCTACTGCTACTACTACTACTCCCGCTACTACTGCTACTACTTCTTCTATTACTACTACTACTACTACTCCTGTTGTTTCTATTATTACTACAACTGCTACTACTACCCATGCTACTACAACTACTACTACTACTATTGCTACTACTACCACAACAACTACTGCTGCTACTACTACTACTATAACTGCAACTGCTACTACTACTACAAGTACCAAGATTAAAGCTACTATTAGTTTTACTATTAATGCTACTACTGCTACTTCTGCTGCTACTTATTTTGCAACTACTACTACTTCTGCTACAACTACAGCTACTACTACTGCTACTACAACTGCTACTACAACTGCTACTCCAATTATTACTATGACTACTACTACTACAACTACTACTAGTTCTGCTATTAATGCTATTACTGCTACTACTATTGCTGTTAATACTTCTACGACTACTTCTACCACAACTATGATTATTGCTATTACGACTTGTATTACAACAACTACTACTAATACTACTTGTGGAACTAGTACAACTACTACTACTTCTCCTACCACTTCTACAACTACAACTACAACCACGACTACTATTACTGCCACTACTACTGCTGCTGCTACTACTACTATTGCCTTTACTGGTACAACTCGAGCAACAATTACTACTGCTCTTTCTCCTACTGCTACTACTATTGCTACTTCTGCTATTACTACTAAAACTGCGACTACTACTACTACTACTATAGCTGCGACTACTACTGTTACTTCTACTACTAGTACTACTACCACTACAACTACTAGAGATACACCTATGATGACTGCTATTGCTCCTGCTGCTACTGCCACTACAACTGTTCCAGCTCTAACTACTACTAATACTATGACAACAACTACTACTACTGCGGCCACTACTACAACTACTATTGCAAGTACTGCTACTGCAACTACCACAACTACTACTATTACTTCTACAACTGCTAATACTACTGCTGCTGCAACTAATCCAGCTTCTGCAACTACTGCTCATACTACAACAGCTACTACAACTACAATTGCTACTACTATGGCAACTGTTACTACTATTGCCACTATTGCTACAACTACTATAGCTACTACAACAATAATAACAACAATGACTACTACTACTGCTGTTGCTGTAGCTGCTGCTGCTATTGCTGTTACTGCTGCTACAACTACAGCAACTATTACTACTACTGCTACTACTATTACTATAGCTACTTTTTCTACAGCTACTTCTGCTCTAACTACTGTCACTTCTACTATTGCTACTGCTACTACTACTACAACTAATTATGCCACTACTTTTGCAACTACTACTGCTTCTACTACTACTACTATTGCTATTGGCACTACTACTACTACTAACACTACTACTACTACTACTACTACTAATTATACTACTATTACTAAACTACTACTTTGTCTGCTACTACTGCTGCTGCTACTACTACTACTACAGCTATTGCTACTAGTACTTCTGCTTCCGCTACTACAGCTACTATTGCTACGACTACTATGACTACTACAACTACTACTGCAACTACCACTATAGCTCTGCTACTATTGCTAGAACTGCTACTACTGCTACCAGTACTAATGCTACTTCTAGTATTACTATGACTATTGCTATGACTCCTGCAACTACTGCTACTACTGTTACTACTACTATTGCTGCTGCCGCTACCACTGCTACTGCTGCTGCAACTACTACCGCTACTATTGCAACTACTGCTACTACTACTACTACTGCTTCTACTACTACTACTACTCTTATTACTACTACAACTACTGCTACTACTCCAGCTGCTATTGCTACTTCTGTTACTACAGTTACTACTACTACTTCTACAACTGCTTTTACTACTACTACTACTACTACTTCAGCTATTGCTGCGACTGCTACAACAATTGTTACTACTACTACTACTACTTCTTCTTCTTTCTACTACTACTTCTCTACTACAACTATAGCTGCTGCTGCTACTGCGAATACTACTATTGCACCTACTGCTGTTTCTCCTACTACTATTGCTACTACTACTACTACTTCTACTACTACTAGCACAACTGCTAATATTACTCTACTACTCCTGCCACTACTACTATTACAACCACTGCTACTACGATATCTCCTTCTGCAACTACTACGACTACTACCACTATGATAACTACTACTACAACAACTACTACTACTACGGCAACTACTCCTACTACTACTACAATTACTACAGCTATAACTTTTGCTACTAAAACCACAACTATGACTACTACTACAACCACCACAGCAACGATAACTACTACGGCAATTACTTGCGCTACTACTACTGCTACTACTACTAGCACTACTACTACAACTAGTTTTGCTTCTACTACTATTACTACTACAACTACTACAACTACGACAATTAGTCCAATTGCTACTACAACTGCTACTTCTACTACTACTGCTACTACTAGTATTAAACAACAACAACAAATACTACTACTACAACTAGTACTACTACTATTACTACTACTATGGCTACTACTACTACAATGACTACTTCTACTTCTATCACTGCTGTAGCTACTACTACTATTACTACTACAAATTCTCCGACTCCTAATACTACTACTACTACTACTGTTACAATTACTACTGTTACTGCTGCTACTACTTGTACTTCCACTATGACCATTACTGCTGCACTACTGCTACTACTACTATAGCTACAACTACACCTATTTCTGCTAGTACTACCACTACTACTATTACCTCCACTATCGCTATTGGTACTACTACTACTACTACAACTGCTGCTACTACTGCTTTTACTATTGCTACTTTGGCTACTACTACCATAGCGAATACTGCTCAACAAATACTACAACTGCTACTCTTAATACAATAACTACTACAACAACTATTGCTACTAAAATGGCTACTACTACGACTACTACTACTACTACTTCTGCTATTGCTACTACTGCGACTACTATTATTTCCACTTCTACATTTGCTACTACAATTACTGGTACTACAACAACTACTACTACAACAACAACTACTACTACAACTACTAATACCACAACAACTACTACTACTGCTACTATTGCTACTGCTAGTACTAATAATACCACCACTAATGCGACTACTGCTTCTACCGCTACTGCTACTTCTACTACCACTACTACTGCTACTACAACAACTACTATTATTATAACTACTGATACAACTATCACTACTACTAGTAATACTATTTCTCTAATCATAACAACTATTACTAGTTCTACTACTGCTATTGATCCTAATACTACTACTACTGCTACCACTACTACTATTATTATAACTTCCTCTATGGCTACTGCTGCTATTACTACAACAACTACTACCACTAATGCGGTTGTGCCTACTGCTAGAACTACAACTGCTACTACTACTATTACTATATTCGTACTACTAGTACTACTGCTACTACTGCTACTCCTACTACCACTAATACTACTGCTACTACTACTACAAATAATACTACTATTGTTGCTGCAGCTGCAACTGTAGCAACTAATCCAACTGCAACTACTGCCACTCCTACCACTACTACTAATACTAATACTTCTGCTACAATAGCTACTACTACGACAACTGTTATATTACTGCTACAACTACTACTACTACCACTACAAATAGTTTTGCTACTAATACTACTACCACTACAAATAGTTTTGCTACTAATACTACTACCACTACAAATAGTTTTGCTACTAATACTACTACCACTACTACTAGTTCTGCTGCTAATACTACTACTACAACAACTACTGCTACTACTCCTACTATGACAGCTACTTCTGGTCTACCTACCACTACTACTACTACAACTTCTACTATTAGAACTGCCACTACTACAACTGCTGCTACTATAGCTTCTGCTACTACTACTACCACTACTACTGCTAATACTACTACTTCTATGACTACTACTACAACTACTACTCTTACTATTATAACTACAACAACTACTACTACGACTACTACTACTACTGCTGCAGCTGCTACTACTACAACTAATACGACTACTACTTCTACTACTACTACTTCAGCTACTGCCACTACAATTACTACTACTATTGCTACGACTGCTACAATTATTGCTGCTACTCCAACTTCTACTACTACTACTACAGCTGCTGCTGCTACTACTACTTCTAATACTACTACTACTGCTACGACTAGTGCTACTACAACTACTTCCACTACTACTGCGGCTGCTACTAATTATGCTATAGCTGCTACTACTACTTCTACTATTACAACGACTACTTCTACAACTGCTTCTACCGCTATGGCTACTTCTACTACTACAACTACTACAATAATATTTATTACTACTGCTACTACTAATACTACAGCTGCAACTACTATGACAACAACTACTACAACTTCTCCAACATTAACAACTACCGGTACTTTTCCTACGACCACTACTGCTGTGAATATGACTATTGCTACAACTACTACTACTACTACTAAGACAACAACCACTACTTCTCCTACAATAGCTACTATTGCTAGTATCACTACTGCTACTGCTACTGCTTCTGCTACAACAAATACTACTAATACTACAGCTACTACTGCAACTACTGCTACTACCACTGCTACTACTACTGCTCCTACTACTACATCTCATACTAGCACTACTGCTGCTACTACTACTGCTGCTGCTACTACTACTATTACGGCTACTGCTACTACCACTAATCCTACTACTGCTACTTCTACTATGTAAGCTTCTACTACTACAACTACTACTACTACTACTACACATATTACTTCTATTGTTGCTACTACTACTATTGCTACTACTACTACTTCTACTACAACTTCTCCTAGTACTACTACTACTACTATTAGTATTTCTATTACTATTAGTACTACTGCTCCTGCTGTTACTACTAATACTTTCACTCCTACTACTACTACTACTACAACTAATACTACTACCACTACTACTACTAAAACTGCTACTACAACTACTGCTGCTGCTGCTGCTACATATCCTACTACTACTACACCTGTTGCTACCACTACTGAAACTACACTGTTATTGCTTCTACTACAACTACAACTACTACCACTGCTACTTCTACTACTACTACTATTAATGCTACCACTGCAACTGTGGCTTTAACTTCCACTGCTATTAAAACTACTACTACTACTGCTACTACTCCTACCATGGCTGCTACCGCTAATACTATTACTATTAGTACTATGACTACTGCTACTATTGCTACTACTACTTCTACTACTGCTACTACTACAACTACTACTATTAATACTACAGCTAAAACAAGTACTACTGCTACAACAACTATCATAATAACAATAGCTACTACTATTGCTTCACCTACAATAAAAACTACCAACACCTCTCCAAGCATTGCTACTACTGCTGGTACTGCTATTATTACAACTGTTGTTCCTGCTACTGCTACTAAGACTACTATTATGACTTCTACTACTGTGATTGCTGCTGCAGCAACTACTACTAATTCTACTGCCACTACTGCTACTTCTGCTAAAACTACTGCTACTACTACTACGACTGCTGTTGTTGTTGCTACTGCTTCTAATGCCACTACTACTCATCTTGTTGTTGTCGCTGCTACAACTGCTTCTACTACAATTGTTGCTACTACTACTACCAGCACACTACTACCACTACTGATGCAACTACTTCTGCTACACCAACTAAAACTGTTGCTATTCCTACTGCTGCAACTACTTCTATTATTATTATTATTATTACTACTACTACTACTACTACTACTACTACTACTACTACTACTACTACTAGTATTACTACTACTACTACTACAACTACTACTACTACAACAACAACAACTACAACTGCTACTACTACTACGAAAACTACTATGGCTACCACTGGTACTACTGCTACTACTGCTACTGCTGACACGACTACTACTATTACTACTATTGCTGCTACTACTACTGCTACTACTACGACAACTACTACTGCTACTATTGCTACTACAGCTACTACTACTACTACGACTACTATTGCAACTATTACCATCGCTACAACTCTAACTACTATTGTTACTACTACTTCTCCTACTGCTATTACTACTGCTACTACAACTAGTAGTACAAATACTACTACGACTACAACTACTGCTACTATTGCTACTACAAGAACTACTACTACTACTACTACTATTGCAACTATTACCATCGCAACAACTCTAACAACTACTATTACTACTACTTCTCCTACTGCTATTACTACTGCTACTACTACTACTAGTACAAATACTACTAAACTACTACTACTAGTACAAATACTACTACAACTACTACTACTAGTACTACTACAACTATGTCAACTTCTTTTGCTGCTACTACAGCCAATACTACTACAACTACTACTAGTATTACTATAATTACTTTTACTGCTACTACTGCTACGACTACTACTACCACTATTGTTAATAATGCTAATGCTACCACCAATACAACTACTCCGACTACTACAACCACTACTACTACTACTACAACCACTACCACTTCTACTACTACTATTACTTCTTTTAATACTACTACTACAACAATAACAACAATAACAACAACAACTGCTACTACTATAATGGCTACTATTGTCACTATAGCTATTGCTACTACTATAACTACTACAATTGCTACAATTGCAACTACTACTACTACTACTAGTCCTCTACTGCTATTAGTGCTACTTTTACTACTACCACTACAACTACTACTGGTTCTACGATTGCTACTACTATTACTACTACTACTACTACTACTGCTACCACTTCTGTTTCCACTACTACTACTACCACTACTGCTGCTACTGTTGCTATTGCTGCTGCTGCTAATACTACTACAACTGCTGGTACTGCTACTATTGCTGCTCCTCCTACTACTACTGTTACTTCTAAAACTACAACTACTATGACCACAACAACAACACGTACTACTATTGCTACTATTGCTGCTACTACTACTCCTTCTACTACTTCTACTACAACTCCTGCTGCAACTGCTGTTGCTATTGATGCCGCAGCTACTACCACTACTGCTACTTCTATTACTACTACCGCTACTACAACTGCTAGCACTTCTGTTACAACTATTACTGCTACTATTAGCACTGCGACTATTGCTATTGCTACTACTACTACTACCACCACTTCTACTACTACTATTGCCGCTGCCACTATAACTACTACTATTACTACTACTGTTACTACTATGACTACCGCTTCTACTACTATGACTGAAACAAAGACAATTACTACTACTACAACAAGTACTACTGGTACTGTCATGCTACTATTGTTACTGATCCTTCTGGGATTGCTACTACTATTGCTACTGCTATTACTAATACTGCAACAACAACTGCTGCTAATGGTACTATTCCTGCCACTACCACAACTGCTACTACTATAGTGCTACTACTATTGCTAGGACTACAACAACAACTACTACTCCTCCTACTGTTGCTACTACTCCTGCTTCTACTACTACTGCTCGTACTAGTACTGCTACTACTAATAAAACTGCTACCACTATGGTAGCTGCTAGAACTACTGTTGCTACTACTACTACTGCTACCCCTCGTACTACTACTACAACTACTTGTACAACTATTGCTACTGCTACTATTACTCTACAACTACTACTGCTACTGCCACTGCTACTTTTACTTCAACTACCTAAGTTACTTGTTTTGCTCCTACTACTGCCACTTCTGTTACTACTACTGCTACTACTAGTATTAAACAACAACAACAACAACTACTACTACTGTTACTACTACTACGACTACTACTACTACAATGGCTACTACTACTACTATCAATGCTGTAGCTACTACTACTATTACTACTACAAATTCTCCTACTCCTAATACTACTACTACTACAACTGCTACAATTGCTATTGTTACTGCTACTACTACTTCTACTTCAACTATGACCATTACTACTGCACTACTCCTACTACTACTATAGCTACAACTACACCTATTTCTGCTAGTACTACCACTACTACTACTACCACCACTATTGCTATTGCTACTGCTACTACTGCAACTACTGCTGGAACTGCTTTTGCTACTATTGTTACTTTGGCGTCTACTATAATAGCGATTACTGCTTAACAGATACTACAACTGCTACTCGTAATACAACAACTATTGATACTAAAATGGCTACTACTACGACTACTACTACTACTAGTACTCTTACTACTACTTCTTCTACTACTGCTACTGCGACTACTATTACTACCACTGCTACGTTTGCTACTACTATTACTACTGCTGCTACTGCTATGACTAGTGCTACTACAACTACTTCCACTACTACTGCGGCTGCTACTAATTATGCTATAGCTGCTACTGCTACTTCTACTATTACAGCGACTACTTCTACAACTACTTCTACCGCTATGGCTACTTCTACTACTACAACTACTACGATAATTTTTACTACTACTGCTACTAATAATACTACAACTATAACTACTATGACAACAACTACTACAACTTCCCCTACAATAACAACTACCAGTACTTCTCCTACAACTGCTACTGCTGCAACCATGACTATTGGTACAACAACAACTACTACTACTAAGACTACTACCACTACTTCTCCTACAATAGCTACTCTTGCTAGTATGACTACTGCTACAACAAATTCTTCTACTACTACAGCTACTACTGCAACTATTGCTACTACCACTGCTACTACTACTACCACTACCACTACTACATCTCATACAACCACTACTACTACTACTACTACTACTACTACTACAACTACTACTGCTACCACCACCACTACTACTACTACTACTACTACTACTACTACTACTACTAACTACTACTACTACTATTACGGCTACTGCTACTAGCACTAATCCTACTACTACTACTTCTACTATGCAAGCTTCTACTACTACAACTACTACTACCACTACTACACCTAATACTACTATTGTTGCTACTACCACTATTGCTACTACTACTACTTCTACAACGACTACTACTCCTACTACTACTACTGCTATTAGTATTTCTATTACTATTAGTACTACTACTCCTGCTACTACTACTAATACTTCCACTCCTACTACTACTACAACTACAACAACCAATACTACTACCACCACTACTACTAAAACTGCTGCTGCTGCTGTTACTACTACTGCTGCTACGACTTCTCCTACTACTACTACTACTGTTGCTGCCACTACTCCTACTACACTGTTGTTGCTTCTACTACAACTACAACTACTACCACCGCTACGTCTGCTACTACTACTATTGCTGCTACCACTGCAACTGTGCTTTAACTACCACTGCTATTAAAACTACTGCTACTACTGCTACTACTACTACTTTCGCTACTACAGCTAATACTATTACTACTAATACTGTGACTACTGCTACTATTGCTACTACTACTTCTACTACTGCTACTACTACAACTACCACAATTAATACTACAGCTAAACCAAGTACTACTGCTGCAATAACTATGATAATAACAATAGCTACTTCTATTGCTTCACCTACAATAAAAACTACCAACACATCTCCTAGTATTGCTACTACTGCTGGTACTGCTATTATTACAACTGTTGTTCCTGCTACTGCTACTAAGACTACTATTATGACTTCTACTACTGTTATTGCTGCTGCTGCAACTACTACTAATTCTACTGCCACTACTGCTACTTCTGCTACTACTACTGCTACTACTACTGGGACTACTGTTGTAGTTGTTGCTGCTTCTAATGCCACTACTACGTATATTGTTGTTGCCGCTGCTACTACTGCTTCTACTACAATTGTTGCTACTACTACTACCAGTACACTACTACGCTACTGATGCGACTGCTTCTGCTACACCAACTAAAACTACTGCTATTCCTTCTGCTATTGCTACTGCTATTAATATTATTATTATTATTATTATTACTACTACTACTACTACTACTACAACAACAACAACAACAACAACAACAACAACAACAACTACTACTACTACTACTACTACTATGGCCTGCTACTATAACTACTACTGCTACTACTACTACTACTATTGCTACTACCACTACTACGATAACCGCTACAACTACTACCACTGCTACTACTACGACGCCCCTACCACAACTACTTCTACAGGCAATATAGCTACTGCTACAACTACTACCATTATAACTACCAATACTACTACTACTACTACTATGACTACCACTACCCCAACTGCTACTACTACTACTACTACTACTACTACTACTAGTACTTCTACTACTACTACTTCTCTTACAACTACTACTACTCCCACTACTGCTACTACTACTACTACTATTGCTACTACTACTACTTCTACCACTACTATTACAACTACTACTGCTACTACTAATACTACCTCTTTTACTTCTACTACTATGCTACTACTACTACAACTATGAAGACAACTACTGCTACTCCAACTACTCCTACTACTACCATTACTACAACTACAACTACTACTATTGGAACTACTACTGTTACTACAACTATAATTACAACAACTTCTACTACTACTACTACTCCCACTATTTCTACTACTACTCATACTATATTGCTTTTATTACTGCTACTACTATTACTATTACTACTCCTACTACAACTACAACTACAACTACGACTACATCTACTACAACTAATACTACTACCACTGCCATTACTACTAATACCACTATTATTATTACTACTACTACTATAGCTAATACTCCTGCTACTTCGATTACTACTACAACTACAACTACTCCTTTTACTACTAGTACTACTAGTACTGCTACTACTACTGCTGCTACTACTACTACTACTACTTATATTACTACTACTACAAGTCCTGCTACTACTACTACTATTACTACTACTTGTTCTACTGCTACTACTACTACTATTACCACTACAACTTCTATTGCTACTACTACTGCTTCTACTACTTCTATCATTACTACTATTACTATTATTGCTACAACAACAACTACAGCCACTCCTACTACTACTACAACAACTACTACAACTACTACTACTACTACTTATACTGCTAATGCAACTAGTGCTCCTACTACTACTATTACTACGACTATTACTACTACTGTCCCTGATATTACTAGTATTGCTACTACTAGTGCACCTCCTATTGCTACTACTTCTACTACTTCTATTATTACTGCTATTAGCGCTAGTCCTACTAATAGTACTACTACTACTATTACTACAACTACTACTCATGCTCCTACTCCTACTCCTACGACTTCAATGACAACTACTACTGCTACTGTTACTATTACTACTTCTACTACAACTGCTATGGCTACGGCTTCTACTACTACCACTGCTAGTACAGCTACTACTACTACTACTACCACTACTGCTGCTGCTCCTACTGCTGCTTCTACTACTCCTACTATTACAAGAAATAATACTACTACTGCTACTACTACAACTTCGACTACTACTAATACTACAACTACTACTCCTACTCCTACTACTATAATAACAACTACTACTATGACGACTACTACAACTACTACTACAGCTGCTGCTGCTACTACTTCTTCACCTACTACTACTAATACAACTATTACTACAACTACTAACACTACTACTACTTCTCCTACTACAACTCCTCCATCACCTATTCTAACTACTACTCCTACTGCTGCTACTTCGACACCTATTCCTACAACTACTTCTATTACTACAACTATTACCACTACTCCTACTACTATTACTACTTCCACTGCGACTACTACTACAGCTACTACCTCTACTACTACTTCTACTACTACTACAACTACTACTACTATTACTACTACAACTACTCCTACTACTACTACTACTACTACTACTACTTCTAGTACTTTTGCTACTAGAACTAGTATTAGTACTAGTACTACTTCTACTATTACTATTATTACTAGTTCTACTACTACTACTACTGTCGCGACTACTCCTACTACTACTACAACTACTACTTCCAATACGACTACTACTACAACTACTAGAGTTACTACTACAACTGCTTCTACTGTAACTACTCCTAGGTACTAGTACGACTGCTATTACTACTGTTGCTACTACTACTACTACTATTACTATTACTAGTCCTACTACTACTACTACTACTGCTACACCTAGAACTACTCATACAATTACTACTACTACTATAACTACTACTACTGCTCCTACTACTACTACTGCAACTATTGCTAGTTCAACTGCTACTCGAAGTACTACTCGTACTATCACTGCTACTACAGATTCCACTGGTGCTACTGCTTCTGCTGCTACTCGTACGACTACTCCTACTACTACAACTATTGCTATCACCATAGCTGTTGCCGCAACTCCTATTGCTACTACTTCTTTTGCTGTTGTTGCAACTTTTATTACTACAACTTCTCCTACTACTCGTAAGACTACCCCAACTTTTACTACTACTACTGTGATCACTATTACTACTGCAGCTACTACTACTACTACAGCAACAATAACTGCTACCGCTACTATAACAACAACCACTAATACGACTACTACTACGACTACTAGTACTATAACAACAACAACTACTTCTACTACGACTACAACTGCTACTACTATGAATATTGCTACTACTGCTGCTACTCTTACTACTAGTACTATGACTACTTATACTATGAGTACTACTACTACTACAACTACTACTACTACTGCTACTATTACTAGTCCTACTACTACTACTTCTACTGCTACACCTACAACTACTCATATAATTACTACTACTACTACAACTACTACTGCTACTATTGCTACTTCAACTACTACTTGTACTACTACTCCTACTACTACTACTACTACAGCTACCACTAGTAATGCTTCTACTGCTACTCGTACGACTACTCCTACTACTACTACTACTGCTATCTCCATAGCTATTGCCGCAACTCCCATTGCTACTACTTCTTTTCCTGTTGTTGCAACTCCTATTACAACTACTTCTTCTACTACTCATAAGACTACCCCAACTTTTACTACTACTACTGTGATCAGTATTATTACTGCAGCTACTACTACTACTATAGCAACAATAACTGCTACTGCTACTATAACAACAACCACTACTACAACTACTACTACAACTACTACTACAACAACAACAACTACTACTTCTACTACTACTACTATTACTACTACTACTATGAATACTGATGTTACTCTTACTACTAATACTACGACTACTTAAACTATGACTACTACTGCTACGACTACTGCTACAGCTACTGCTACTAATACTCCCTCAACTACTTCTCCAACTACTACTGCTACTATTATTGCTTCTTCTACTACTACTCCTGCTACTACTACTATGGCAGCTACTACTGCTTCTATTTCAACTATTACTACTACTGCTACTACTACTAATACTACTGCTCCAACTACCTCGATGCCACTACTACAACTACATCCATTTGGACTGCTACTACTCCTACAACAACTACTCTTACTACTACCATTACTACTACTACTACTAGCTCTAACACTATAACTACTGCTACAACTACTACACTTGTACTACAACTACTACTGCTAGTACTATTACAAATTCAACGACTACTACTATTACTACTACTGATACTACAACTACTACCACTACTACTATTGCAACTACTATTGCTGCACGGAAAACTCCTTCTACTACTACTACAACTACTATTGCTAATACTGCTACCAATACTATTACCACTACTTCAACTAAAACTCCTACTACTGCTACTTCTACTACTACTACAACTACTACTACTTATACTACTACTACGACTACGACTACTACTGCTCCTACTGCTGCTGCTGCTACTCCTATTACTACAAGTACTACTAGTAGTAGTACCATTAGTGCTACTGCTAGTATTATTACTACAGTTACTACTACTACTACTACTACTGCTACGTCTACTGCTACAACCACTACCAATACTACGACTACTACTACTACTTCTGCTACTACTTCTACTACTCCTTCTACTAGTATTGCTACTCCTACTACTAGTACTGCTACTACAACTACTACTACTGATACTACTACTACTATTGCTACAACTACTGCAACTACTACTAGTTCTTCTAGTACTATTACTATTGCTACTACCCCTACTACTACTACTGTTGCTGCTCCTACTAGTACTACTGCTCTGAGTACTACTAAGGCTACTACAAGTATTACTACTACTACTACTATTACTATTACTGCTGCTACTACTACTAGTACATCTAGTACTACTGCCAAAACCACTACCATTACTGCTACTACTACTACTTCTATGATTGCTACAATTACTACATGTTCGACTTCTCCTACGACTCCTACTACTACTACTACTGTTGCTGCTACTTCTGCTACTAAAACAACTTTTGCTAATACTGCAACTACAACTACCCTTACTAGTACTACTACAACTACTACTACTACTGCTACTGCTGCTGTTACAGCTGCAACTAATACTACTACTATTACTTCTACTGCTGCTGCTACTGCTACTATTGCTGTTATTCCAACTACTTTAAATACTGCTACTACTACTAATACTTCTATTATTTCTGCGACTACAACTGCTACTACTACTTCTCCAACTACTACTAGTTCTGCTACTACTACTGCTACTATTCCTATTACTACTAATACTTCTATTACTACTACAACAATGACAATAGCTACTGGCACTACTACTACTACTACAACTAGAACTACTGCTACCACTACTACAATTACTACTACTACTACTACTTCCACTACTACGGCTACACTGCTATAACTACTTCTTCTAGTACAGCTACTACTACTATGATTACTTCTACTACAACAACTAGTACTACTATCGCTACTGTGGATACTACTGGGTCTACTTAGACTATTGCTGCAGTTGCTGCTGTGACTACTACTACTATTACTATTACTAACACTACTGCTGCTGCTGCTACTACTACTACTACACCTACTACTTCCCCTACTACTACTAATACTGCTACTACTACCATTGCTAGTTCAACTGCTACTGCTTCTGTTACTACTACTTGTACAACAACAACAACTACTACTACTATTACTTCCAATGCTACTACTACTAATACATCTGCTTCTACTACAACTACTACAACTTTGAATACTACGACTGCTACTTTTGCTACTATTGCCACTACTACTACTATATATACTTCTACTATTACATCTACTACTACTACTATTGCTGCTGCTGCTACTATTGTAACTACTACTGTCACTGCTGCTACAACTGCTGCTACTACAACAACAACAACAACAACAACTACTACTACTACACTACTGCAGCTGCTACTAGTACTAATACTACTACTGTTGCAGCTGCTACTAGTACTACTACTACTACTATGACTACAACTAATGCAACTACTTCTACTACTTTTACCACTATTACTTTAATAACTAATATTGCTAAAATGACTACTACCACCGCTACTACTGCTACTACTACTACTACTATTACTGTTGTTACCACAATTACTACTACTACTAATACAATTACAGCTACTACCGCAACTACAAATGCTAGTACTACTTTTGCCACTACCACTATGAGAACTACTGTTGCTACTACTAATATTACAACTACTATTTGGACAACTACGACTACTACTTTTATTTCTGCTATAATGATTACCACTGCTACTACTTCTGCTACAACTACTATAGCTACTACAACACCTACTACTACCATAACTATAGTAACAACTACTACTATAGCTACTATTACAGCTACAATTGCTTGCACTAGTGCAACTACAACTACTCCTACTACTACTTCTGCTACTAATGTTGCTACTACTACTACTACTACGACTGTTGCTACTATTACTACTACTACTTCTGCTACTACTACTACTAATACTACTACTACTACTACTGCTTCTACTACAACTACTACTGCAACTACTAAAACTACTACTGCTACTACGACTGCTACTAGTACTGCTACTGTTGATGCTGCAACTACTACTACTACTATGACTGCTACTTCTCCTATTACTACTACTACTGCTACAACAACTACTACTATTATAGTACTACTACCTTTACTGCAATGACCACTACTACAACCACTGCTACTTCTACTATAATTCCAACTGCTAATACTTATGCTACTATGAATATTGCTACTCCTACTAATACAACTGCTTCTGCTACTACTAATGCTACAAATAGTATTACAACTACTGCTACTGCTACTGCTACTGATACTACTACTATAACTATTTCTACTACTACTGGTACTACTGCTACTACTACTATTACTACTACTACTATAACTGCTACTACTACCACTACTGCTATTGCTACTGCTACTACTACTGCAACTACTACTATAACTATTTCTACTACTACACCTACTATTTCAATTACTGCATCTACTAATGCTACTACTATGACTACTACCACTTCTACCACTATTACTACTACTACGTCTACTCCTCCTACTAATACAACAAATACCGCTAATATTGCAACTATTGCTACTTCTGCCGCTACTCCTACTACTACTACTACTACAACTCCTACTACTACTACAAGTACAAAACTACAACCGCTACTACTTATGCTACTACTACCACTACTACAACTACTACTACAACAATATTTGCTACTACTGCTACTAATACTACTACTACAACTACTACAACTACTACTATTTTTGCTACTACTATTGCTACTGCTACTAATACAGCTTCTACTGCTGCAACAACTACTACTACCACTGCTACTACTTCTGCTACTACTACTTCTACTATTACTGCTACTATTCCTAGTTCCACTTCTGCAATTTTTGTTACTACAGCCACCACTACAACTATTGCTACTACTACTGCTACTGCTATTGCCATTGCTTCTGCTATAACTGTGACAACAATTATACAACTACTATAGGAACTACTATTACTACTGCTACCACAGCTACTACTGCTGCTACTATTACCGCTCCAACTACTACTACTACCAATACTTCGACTACTCTACTTCTACTACTGCTACTACTACTACCATGGCTACTACTACACTACTACTACTTCTACTTCTACTACTTTTGCTACTACTACAACAACTACTACTACAACTATAACTACTACTACTGCTGCTGCAAAGACTACTGCTACAACTATTATTTCTTCTACCACTACTACTACTTCTAGCACTACTGCTACAACTACTGCAATGAGTACTACTTTTTTGACGACTATTACAACTGCTACTACAACTTCTACTACTATTATTGCTACCACAAGTACTACTGCCACCAGGGCTACAACTGGCACTACTGCTACCACTAGTTCGACTACTACAACTTCTACTGCTACTAGGACCAGTACTACTACTACTAATCTTGCTGCCACTACTGCTACTTCAGCTACAGTAGCTTCAACTACTACTACTACTTCTACGACTGCTTCAACTACTACTGCTGCTACTATAATACTGCTACTATGACTACTACTACTACTACTACTACTACTACCACTACCACTACTAATACTACTGCTACTACTACTGCGACTGTTGCCACTACTACTACTTCTCCTTCTACGACTACTACTGCTACTACAACTAGAACTACTACTACTACTACAATTCCTATGACTTCTATTACTACTACTATTGCTACTACTACTACTACAGCTGCTGCTACTATTGCTACTCCTACCACTACCACTACTACTACTACTATTACTTCAAATACTACTATAGCCACTACAGCTACAATCGTCACTATTACTACTACTCTTTCCACTACCACTTCTTCTACTACTACTACTATGATTACTACTACTACTAATAGCTCAAAGACAATAACTACTACTACTACTACTATGCTAGTACAACAATAACTACTACTGCTACACCAAAAATGCCTTCTACTATAATTACTACTACCACTACTACTGTGACTACTATAACTACTTCTACTACTACTACTCTTGCGACTACTAACACATTGCCTGCTACTATAACTACTACTTCTACCACTACTACAACTATTGCTACTACCACTACTACTACAACCGCTACAACTACTACCACTGCTACTTCTACGCTGCCACTACCACAACTACTTCTATAAGCAGTACAGCTACTACTACAACTACTACCATTATAACTACCAATACTACTAATATTACTACTACTACTACGACTATGACTACCACCACTACTACTACTCCTACTGCAACTCCTCCATCACCTATTCCAACTACTACTCCTACTATGGCTACTTCAACACCTATTCCAACAACTGCTACCACTACTCCTACTACTACTACTACTTCCACTCCGACTACTAGTACAACTACTACCTCTACTACTACTTCTACTACTACTACTACTTCTACTATTACTACTACAACTACCCCTACTACTACTACTACTACTACTTGTAGTACTTCTGCTACTAGTAATAGTATTAGTACTACTACAACTTCTACTACTACTACTATTACTACTTCTACTACTACTACTGTCACTACTACTATTACTACTACTACGTCCACTACTACTGCAACTACAACTGCTAGAGCTAGTGCTACAACTGCTTCTACTATAACTACTCCTACTGATACTAGTACGACTGCTATTATTGCCATTGCTACTACTACTACTACTACTACCTCTACTGCTACACCTAAAACTACTCATACAATTACTACTACAACTATAACTACTACTGCTACTATTGCTACTTCAACTGCTACACATACTACTACTCCTACTACTGCTACTACTACTGCTAACACTAGTACCACTGCTTCTACTGCTACTCGTATAACTACTCCTATTACTACCATTACTGCTATCACCATAGTTGTTGCCGCAACTCCCATTGCTACTACTTCTTTTGCTATTCTTGCAACTCCTATTACTACTACTTCTTCTACTACTCATAAGACTACCCCGACATTTACTACTACTACTGCAATCACTATTACTACTGCAGCTCCTATTACTACTACAGCAATAATAACTACTATTGCTACTATAACAACAACCACTACTATGACTACTACTACAACTACAAGTACTACAACAACAACAACTACTTCTACTACTACTACAACTGCTACTACTATTATTACTACTACTACTACTATGAATACTACTGCTACTGCTGCTACTCTTATTACTAGTACAATGACTACTTATACTATGACTACTACTACTACTACTACTACAAATATTACTGCGACTACTGCTGACTACTACTACTACCACTGCTACTAATACTCCTTTAGCTACTTCTCCAACTACTACTGCTACTACTATTGCTTCTTCTACTGCTATTCCTGCTACAACTACTATGGCTGCTACTACTGCTTCTATTGCAACTACTACTATTGCTACTACTACTTCTACTACTGCTCCAACTACCTCGATGCCACTAATACAACTACATCAATTTGGAATACTACTACTCCTACAACAACTACTCCTACTATTACCAATACTTCTACTACTACTAGCTCTAACACTATAACTATTGCTACTATTACTACACTACTACTACAACTACTACTGCTAGTACTGTTACAAATACAACGACTACTAGTATTACTACTACAGATACTACATCTACTACCACTACTACTACTGCAACTACTATTGCTGCACGAAAAGCTCCTTCTACTACTACTACAACTACTATCGCTACTACTGCTACTACTACTATGACAACTACTTCAACTAAAACTCCAACTACTGCTACTTCTACTACTACAACAACAACTACTACAACTACCACTACTTATATTACAACTACAGTTATGACTACTACTGCTCCTACTGCTACTATTGCTACTCCTATTAATACAATACTACTACTAGTAGTACCATTAGTGCTACTGCTAGTCCTATTACTATAGTTATTACTACTACTACTACTGCTACGTCTACTGCTACAACCACTACTTGTACTACGACTACTACTACTACTTCCGCTACTACTTCAACTACTCCTACTACCAGTACTGCTACTACTACTCCTACTACTAGTATTGCTACTACAACTATTATTACTGATACTACTACTACTGCTACTACTGATACAACTATTACTACTATTACTACTACAATGACTACCCTCAGTACTACTGCTGCTATAGCTACTATGACTTCTACTACTATGGCTACTACAGCTACTACTACTATGGCTATGATTACAACAATAACTATCGCTACTACTACTACTACTCCTACTACTATTATGACTACCACTACTACTCGTACTACAACAGCTACTACTGCTACTTCTATGACTTCTATTACTGCTACTACTACTACTAATCCTATCACTACTACTACTCCTACTACTACAACAACCACTGCTACTTCAGCTAATACTACTTCAACTACTTTTACCAATGCTATACTACTACTACTACAGCTGCTACTATTGCTACTAGTACTACAACCACTGCTAGCACTGCTATTACTACTACTACTACTACCGCCAATACTACTATCACAATTGCTACAACTTCTACGACTACTATTACAGCTACTGCTGCTACTACTGCTACTACAACAACAACAACAACAACAATAACTACTCCTCCTCCTACAACTACAACAATAATTGCAGCTACTGCAACTTCTGCTACCTCCACTACCACTCCTCCTACAACAACAACTACTACTATTCCTTGTACTGCTATTAGTACTACTACAACTACTTTGACTACTTTTACTACTACCGGTCCTACTTTAACTACTATGACTACTGCTACTACTATTGCTACTACTACTACTACTGCTACTCCTACTATTCCGACTAATCCAATTTCTACTACTACTGCTACCACTACTGCTACTACTACTACTAATACTATCACTATGATACTAATACTACTACTACTACTACAATTGCTACTACTACTGCTCTTCTATAAATACTACCACTACTATGGCTACTACCACTACTATTATTGCTAACGCTTCTATTGCTACTACTAGAACTACTACTACTGCTACTACTACTATTACTACTACCGCTACTACTAGTACTATTGTTAAGACAACAACAAGTACTACTACTAATAATAATAATAATAATTCTCCTACTACTACTTCTGCAACAACTACTGCCACGGATATTACTACAACAACTACTAATACTACTGCTACTACTATTTCAACTACTACCACTGGTACTACTACTACTTCTCAAACTACTATTATGACTGCTACTACTTCTGCCCCTCCTACTACTTCAGCCACTGTTGCTACCATTGCTACTACTACTACTATTACTACTACTACTACTACTACAACCACTCTAGCACTGATATTACTACTAGTAGTAGTACTACACAACCAGTACTACTACTGCAGCCACCGCAGCTACTACTACTACTACAACATCTACAACTAATACTACTACTGCTACAAATACTGCTATTCAACTACTGTTATTCCTACTACTACTTCTACTACTATTGTTTCTACTACTACTGCTGCCGCGACTACAACAACTACTACTACTTCTACCATTGTTACTACGAGCACCACCACCGCTGCTGCTACTACTACTACTATTGCTACTACTGCTACTCTAGTACTACTACTATTGCTACTAATACTACTGCTACTACTACTTCTACGGTCGCCACTACGACTACTACTGCTACTGCTATTGCTGCTACACTACTAGTACTGCTGCTATTGCTGCTACTATTACTACCTCTGATAGTACTACTACGACAACTGTTGCTGCTACTACGACAGCTGCTACTACTACTACTACTACTTCTGCTACTACTACCATTGCTATTATTGTTGCTACTACAACAATAACTACTACTACGATTTCTACTACTACAACTATGACTACAATAACCACTACTACTATTCCTACTGCTACCATTGCTACTAGTACTATTGCTACTTCTACTACTACTGCTGCTGCTACTGCTACTGCTACTACTCCTCCTGCTATGACTATTGTTGATACTTTTACTACTACTACTACTAGGATTACTGTCACTACCATTGCTACAGCTACTCTGCTACTACCTCTGTTACTACCACTACTATTACGGCTACCAGTGCTACTACTACTACTACGACAACAACTATAACTATAGCTACTAATACTACTACTACAGATACTTTTGCTAAAACTGCTACAACTACTGGTACTACTGATCTGACTACTGCTACTGCTACTAATGCTACTACTATAATTACCACTATAGTTGCTTCTACTCCTACTGCTACTAGTTCTACAGCTGCTATGCAACTGCTACTACTATAACTATAACTACTACTACACCTATAACTACTTGTACTATAACTACTTCTGTGGCTACTAATACTGCCACTACTACTACTACTACTACTACTTCTACTACAACTGCTACTGCTGTTGCTATTGCTGTCACTAGTACTATTGCTGCTCTACATCTTCTACTAAGACTGCTACTCATATTATTATAATAGCTACTACACAACTATTGCTTCCACTACTACATGACTACTACTCCTCCCACTACCACTACTACTACGTTAATTATTTTTACTTCAACTACTTCTACTATAACTTGTACTGCTACAACTATCGCTGATTCAAAGCAACTACTATTGCTACTACTACTACTTCTGCTACTACTGCTACTTCTACTACTACTCCTACTATAGCTACTACTACTACAACTACTACTGCTACTACCACTACTTCTACTACAACTACAACAACTACTACTACTTCTACCACTGCTAGTACTACTACTACTACTACTACTTTTGCTACTACTTCTACAACTCCTGCTACTACTACTATTACTGCTACAATTATCAGGGATGCTATTGCTACTACTGCTACTACTGCTACAACAAATACTTATGCTTCTTCAACAACTACTAATGCTACTCATGCTAATACTGCTGCTGCTACTGCTACTATTGCTACTACTAGTATTAGTACTAGTACTACTAGTACTACTCCTACTAGTACTGCTACTTTTACTACTATTTCTTCTACTATAAATTATACTTGTAGTAGTTGAAGCAGTAGTAGTTGTAGTATCTATAATACAAATAGCAATAGTAGTTGTATTAGGAGTGGTTGTAAGAGTTGTAGTTGTTGCAATAGCAATAGCAACAGTAGTAGTAGTAGTAGTGCTAGTAGTCATAGTAGTAGTACTAGTAGTAGTAGTAGGAGCATTAGTAATAGTAGTAGTAGTACTAGTAGTAGCAGTAACAACTATAGTTGTACTAGTAGAAATAGTAGTAGTAGTAGCAGCCATAGTAGTAGTAGTAATAGTAGTAGTAGCAGTAGCATTTGTAGTAATAGTTGTTATTATTGTAGCAGCTGTAGCATCAACAGTAGTAGTAGTAGAAATAATAGTAGTAGTTATAGTAAAATTAGTAGTAGAAGTAGTAGTAGCAGTAACAACAATAGTAGTATTAGTGTAGAAATAGTTATAGTAGTAGTACTAGTAGTAGTAGTTGTTGTAGTAATTATGGCAGTAGCAATAGTAGTAGCAATAGCAGCAGTAGTAGTTGTTGTAGTAGTAGCAGTTGTAGTAGTAGTAGCTACAGAAATAGTCATGGTAGTAGTAGTCACAGTAGTATTAGTAGACACAGTAGTAATAGCAATAGCAGTAGTAGTAATAGTAGTGGTAGTAATAGCAGAAGTACTAGTAGAAGTACAAGTAGTAGTTGAAGTAGTAGTAGAAGTAGCTATAATAATAGTAGTATCAATTATCACAGTAATAGTAGTTGCTATAATAGTCGTAGCCATTGTAGTACCGATAGTGATAGTTGTAGTAGTTTAAGTAGTAATAGTAGGAGAAGTAGTAGTAGTCGTAGTAGTAGTAGTAGTAGTAGTAGTAGTGGTAGTGGTAGTAGTAGTGGTAGTAGTAGTTGTTGTTGTAGTAGTAGTAGTGGTAGTTGTTGTTATTTTTATTGTTGTAACAGTTGTAGTATTATTTTTAGTAATAACTGTAGTTATAGTAGTATTAGTAGCAGAAGTAGTAGGAGTAGGAGAAGTAGTGATTCTAGCAGACGTAGTAATAGTAGCAGTTGTAGTTACAGTAGTGGTAGTCGTAGTAGCAATTGTATCAGTAGCAATAGCAGCAGTAGTAGTCATAGCAGTAGTGGTAGTCGATAGTAGTAGCTATGGTAGAAGTAGGAGATGTAGTAGTAGAAGCAGTAGTACTAGTTGAAGTAGAAGTAGCAATTGTAGCACAAGTTGCAGTAGTTGTAGTAGTAGCAGTAGTAGCAGTAGTCGCAGCAATAGTAGTGGCAATAGTAGCAGTAGAAGTAATTGTAGAAGTAGTAGTTGTAGTAGTTGTAGTAGTCATAGCATCTATGGTTGCAGTTGAAGTAGAAGCAAAAGTCATAGTGGTAGCAGTAGTCATAGAAGTAGTAGTAAGAGCATCAATAGTAGCCATTGTAGTAGAGTAGTTATAGTATCGACAGTAGAAGTTGTAGTAGCAGTAGTAGTAGCACTGGTATAGTAGTAGGAGAAACAACAGTAGCTGCAGCAGGAGTAGTAGTAGTATTAATAATAGCCGGAGCTGCAGTAGTAGTGGTAGTGGTAGTCGTAGCAATAGGAACAATAGTAGTTATTATCGTAGTAACAGAATTAGTGGAAGTTCTAGTAGCAGTAGAAGTAGTAGTTGGAGAAATATTACTAGAAGTTGTGGCAACAGCTGTCATAGTAGTTGCAGAAGTAGTAGTACTAGTAGTGGTAGGAGTAGTAGCAGTAGTAGTAGGACCAGTAGCAGAAGTAGTAATTATAGTAGCAGTAGTTGAAGAGCACTAGAAGTAGCAGGGGTACTTGCAGTAGTAGTTGCTATAGCTGTAGCAGCAATAGTAGCAACAGTTGTAGTAGTAGTAGTAGTAGTAGGAGTAGCAGTTGTTATCATAGTACCAGAAGTATTAGTAGTAAGAACAGTAGTAGAAGTATTTTTATTAGTTGTATTAGTCATAGTAACAGTAGCAGAGGTTGCAGCAGTAGCAGTTGAAGTAGTAGTAGCAGCAGTAGTAGTAGTATTAATAGCAGTAGTAGTAGTATTAGTAGCAAAAGTAGTAGTAGGAGTAGTAGCAGTAGCAGTGGTCATAATAGAAGGAGAAGTAGCTGTAGTAGTAGTAGAAGTAGCAGCAGCCGTAGTGGCAGTAGTAGTAGTAGTAGTAGTAATAGTAGCAGCAGTAGCAGCAGCAACAGCAGTAGTACTAATTGTTGTTGTAGTAGTAGTAGGAGCAGTAACAGAAGTAGTAGGGGTAGCAATTGCAGTAGCCATAGTTGAAGTAGTAGTACAAGTTGCAAGGGTACTTGTAGTAGTAGTCGTTGTAGCTGTAGTAGTAATAGTAGCAACACTGGTAGTAGTAGGAGGAGGAGTAATAGTAGTCATAGGAGCAGCAGTTGTTGTAGTAGTACCAATAGTATTAGTAGTAGGAATAGTAGTATAAGTATTTGTATTAGTTGTATTAGTAGTAGTAGCAATAGTTGAGGTTGTAGTAGTAGCAGTAGTAGTAGTAGTAGTAGTAGCAGTAGCAGCAGTAGTAGTAGTAGGAGTAGTAGTAGCAGTGGTCATAATAGAAGGAGAAGTAGCAGTAGTAGTAGCAGCAGTAGCAACAGCCGTAGTGGCAGTAGTAGTAGTAGTCCTAGTAATAGTGGTAGCAGCAGTAGCAGCAGTAGAAGTGGTACTAGTTGTAGTAGTAGTAGTAGTAGTTGTTATAGTAGTAGTACTAGCAGTAGTAGTAGCAGTAGTAGTAGTAATAATAGCAGCAGTAGCAATAGTAGGAGTAGTAGTAGTATTAGTGGCAGTAGTAGTTGTTGTTTTTATAGTATCAATAGTAGTAGAAGTCATCATGGTAGCCATGGTACAATAGCTGCAGTAGTAGTAGTAGCTATTATTGTAGTAGCTGTAGTAGTAGCAGTACCAGAACAGTAGCAACTGCAAAACTTGTAAAGTAGTAATAGTAACCGTAGCAGTAGCAGTGGTAGTAATTATAGTAGAAGTAGTAGTAGTAGTGTGAGTAGTACTAGTAATAAGAATAGTAGTTGTAGTTGTAGTTGTAGTAGTAGTAGTAGTAGTAATGCTAGTAATAGTTATAGTAGTATTAATAATAGCAGAAGTAGTAGTAGTAGTAGTAGTAGTAATAGTAGTAGTAGTAGTAACAGTAGTAGCAGAAGTAGTTATAGTAGTAGTAGTTGTAGTAGTAGTAGTCGTAGTAGCAGCAGTAGCATAAGTTGTGGTTATGGTAGTAGTAGTAGTAGTCATAGTAGTAGCAGAAGTAGTAGTAGTTGTTGTAACTGCCATAGTAGTAGTAGTAGTCGTAGCAATAGTGGTAATAATAGTAGTAGTAGTAGCAGAAGTAGTAATAGCAATAGTAGTAGCCGCAGTATTAGTAGTATTAGTATTAATAGCAGTAGTAGTACAAGGAGCTGGTGCAGTAGTAGTAGGAGTTGCAGTTGCAGTTGGACTAGTAGTAGGAGTTGGAGTAGTAGCAATAGTAGTAGGAATATAATTAGTAAAAATAATAGCAGGAGTATCTATAGCAGGAGTACTAGTAATAGTAGCTGTCGGAGTAGAAGAAATAGAAGCAATAGTAATAGTAGTAGAGCAGCAGTAGTAGTAGAGCAGTAGTAGTAGTAGGAGCAATAGTAGTAGTATTAGTAGTAGTAGCAATAGTAGGAGTAGCTCTAGCACTAGGTGCAGTAGTAGTTGTTGTGGTAGTAGCAGTTGTAATAGTAGTATTAGTAGTAGCAGCAGTAATAGTAACAATAGTCGTAGAAGTAGGAGAAGTAACAGTAGTAGTAGCATAACAATAATAGCAGTAGTATTTATAGCTGGAGTATTAGTAATAGTAGCTGTCAGAGTAGAAGCAATAGAAGCAATAGTAATAGTAGTAGAGCAGTAGTAGTAGTAGGAGCAGCAGTAGTAGTAGTAGGAGTAGCAGTAGCACTAGGTGCAGTAGTAGCTGTTGTAGTAGTAGCAGTTGTAATAGTATATTAGTTGTAGCGTAGTAGTAGTAACAATAGTTGTAGTAGTAGCAATAGTCGTAGAAGTAGGAGAAGTAACAGTAGTAGTAGCAATAGTCGCTGCACAGTAGGAGTAGTAGCAGTAGTAGTAAAAGTAGTAGTAACAGAAATAGTAGTAGTAGTAGTTGTAGTAGTAACATAGCTATAGCGACATGGGCAGTAGTAGCAATAGTAGCCATAGTAGAAATAGTAGTAGTAGTAGTGGTCATTCCGATAATAGCAGTAGTAGCATTTTTAGCTACAGTTGAAGTAGTCATAGTAGTTTAAATAGTCAGAGTAGTAGTAGCAAACATTTTAGTGGTAGTAGTAGTAGAATTAGTAGCAGCAGTAGAAGTTGTCGTAGTAGCAACAGTTGTAGGTGTCGGAGAAGTAGCAGTAGTAGTAGTAGTAGTCATAGTAGTAACTGTATTAGTACAAGTAGAAGTAGCAGTGGTAGTAGTTGCAATACTAGTAACAGTAGTAGATGTTGTAGGAGAAGTATTAATAGTGGCAATAGATGTAGTGGTAGCATTTCTAGCAGTAGCAGTAGAGTAGTAGTAGTAGTAGTAGTAGTAGTAGTAGTAGTAGCAGCAGCAGCAGTAGTAGTAGGAGAAGTAGTAGTAGTGGTAGTAATAGTAGTTGTATTAGTAGTAGGAGTTGTAGTAGTAGTCTAAGTCACAATATTACTAGTAGCAGTAATAGTATTAGCAGTACTAGTAGTAGCAATAGTAGCAATAGTAGTAGTACTAGTAATAGTAATAGTTGTAGCAATAGTAGTAGGCATAGTCGTAGTAGTAGTTATAGAAGTAGTAATAGTTATAGTGGTTGTAGTAGTCATCGTAGTAGTAGGAGTAATACTAGTAGCAGAAGCTGTAGTCGTAGCAGTAGCAATTGGAGTAGTAGTATTTGTAGTAGAAGTAATAGTAGAAGAAGTAGCTGCGGTAGCAACAGTAGTAGTAGCAGCGGTGACAATACTACTTGTAGCAGTAGTAGTAGTGGCAGTAGTAGTATTAGTTGGAGTAGCAGTAGTAGTAGAAGCAGTAGTAGTAGTAGCAGAAGTAATAGTTGGAGCAGTAGCATCAGTAGTAGTAGTAGTAGTAGCATCAGTGGTGGTGGTAGTAGTAGTAGTTGTGGTAGTAGTAGTAGTCATGGTAGTAGCAGTAGCAACAGTAGCAGTATTAGAAGTAGTAGCAGCAGTAGTAGTAGTAGTAGGAGAAGTAGTAGTGGTAGTAATTGAAGTACTATTGGTAGTAGCAGTAGTAGTAGTTGTAGCAAAAGTTGCAGAAGTAGTATTTGTAGTAGCAATAGCAGTAGTAGTCATAGTAGTAGTAGCTGTAGTAGTATTAGTCGCAGTAGTCATAGTAGTTGTAGTTATAGTAGTAGTAGAAGCAGTAGTAGTAGGTGTAGCAGTAGTAGTAGTAGTGGTAGTGGTAGTAGTAGTTGTAGTGGTAGTTGTTGTTGTTGTAGTAGTAGTCGCACAAGTAGTTTTCATAGTAGTAGTAGTCATTGTAGTAGTAGTTCTAGTATAAGTAATATTAGTAGAAGTAGAAGTTGTAGTAGTAAAAGTAGCAAAAGTAGTAGTCTTAGTAGTAGTAGTCATAGTAGTAATTGTTCTAGTAGAAGTAATAGTAGTAGAAGTAGTAGTAGTAGTAGTAATGCTAGTTGTTGCATAGTAGTAGTGGTAGCAGTAGTATTAGTCAGAGTAATAGTAGCAGTAGTAGCAACAACAATAGCGGTAGTCGTAATAATAGCTGTAGTAGTGGTTGGAGCAGCAGTAGTTGTTGTAGCAATAGTAGAAGTAGTAGTGGTAGCATCAATAGTAGTAGTAGCAGTAGTGGTAGTAGTAGTAGTAGCAGTCGTAGTAGTAGTAGCAGCAGTAGCAGTAGTAGTGGTAGTAGAAGATGTTGTTGCAGTAGTAGTTGGAGCAGCAACGGTAGTAGTTGTAGAAGCAGGAGTAGTCATATCGGTATTTGTAGCAGTAGTAGTAGTTATAGTAGAAGTACTACTTGTAGCAGTAGTAGCTATAGTTCTAGTAGTTCTTGTAGTATTATTAGATATAGTAATAGTAGTACCTATGATAGTAGATGTAGTAGTAGTAATGGTAGCAGTACTGCTATTGAATTGATAGTAGTAGTAGGAAACGTAGTAGCTGTGAAAGTAGTAGAAGTGGTAGTAGTAGTAGTAGAAGTAGTAGTAGTAGCAAAAGTTGTAGCAGTAGTACCAAAAGTAGTAGTAGTAGTAGTAGTAGTAGTAGTAGTAGTAGTAGTAGTAGTAGTAGTAGTAGTAGTAGTAGTAGTATTGGTAGTATTGACCGCATTAGTAGATGTAGTTGCAATAGTAGTTGTTGTTGTAGCGATAGCAGTAGTAGCAGTAGATGCAATGGTAGTAGTTGTTGTAGTAGTAGTTGTAGCATTAGTAGCCATAGTTATCATTATTGTGGTAGAAATAGCATTAGTAGCGGTTGTTGCAATAGTGGTAGTAGTAGGAGTAGTAGTAGTAGAAGTAGGAGTCGTAGTAGTTGCACTGGTAGTAGTGGTAGTAGTAGCTATGGTAGTGGCAGCGGTAGCAGCAGCAGAAGTAGCAGCAGGAGTAGTAGTAGTGGCGGTAGTGGTTGTAGTACTAGTCGCGGTAGTAGTTGTAGCCGTAGTAGCAGTTGTAGTTGTAGTAGTTGTAGTAGTAGTAGTAGTAGTAGTAGTAGTAGCAGCAGCAGAACTAGTAGTAGTAGGAGTAGAAGTAGTTGCAGTAGCAGAAGTAGCTATTGTAGTTGTAGCAGTCGTAATAGTAGTAGTTGCAGTAATAGCAACAGTGGAAGTAGTAGTAGTAGTTTAAGTTGTCGGGGTAGTAGTAGTAGTAGTTATAGCAGTAGTTGTAATAATAGCGGTCGTAGTAGCAGTAGTAGCAGTAGCAGCAGTTGTAGTAGTAGAAATAGTAGTAGCAGTAGTAGTTGTTGTAGTAGTAGTAGAAGCAATTGCTGCAGTAGCAACAGTAGTAACAGCAGTTGAAGTAGTAGGAGAAGCAATAGTAGTAGCAGTAGATGTAGTGGCACCTTTAGTAGCAATAGTTGAAGCAGCAACAACAGTAGTAGAAGTTCTAGTAGCAGTTATAGCAACATTAGTAGTAGCTCCTATAGTAGTCGTATTAGCAGTAGCATTAGCAGTAGCAGCAGTAGCAGTAGTAGTAGGAGAAGTAATAGCAATGGTAGTAATAGTAGTGTTTTTAGTAGTAGCATTAGTAGAGTAGTAGTAGTAGTAGCTGTAGCAGCAGCAGTAGTATTAGCAGTAGCAGTAGTAGCGGCAGTAGTAGTAGTAGGTGTAACTGTTACAGAAGTAGTAGTAGCAGCAGCAGTAGTAGTAGTTCTTGTTGTAGAAGTAGTAGTAGGTATAGTAGTTGTAGTAGTAGCAATAGTAGTAGTAGTAGTAGTAGTAGTAGTATTAGTGGTGGTAGTAGTAGTAGTAGTATTAGTAGTAGTAGTAGTAGTAGTAGCAGAAGTAGTAGTAGTAGCAGTAGTAGTTGGAGTAGTAGTTGTTGTAGTAGAAGTAGATGCAGCAGCTGTAATTGTAGTAGTAGTGGTGGTAGTAATACTTGTTGTAGCAGCAGAAGTATTGACAACAGTAGTATTAGTAGGAGTAGCAGTAGTAGTAGTCGTAAGAGGAGCAGTGGTAGTAGTTGTAGGGGGCAGCAGTAGTATTACTAGGAGTAGCAGTAGCCACAGTAGTTGTAGTAGTAGTAGTAATAATAGCAGTAGTAGTTTTAGTAGTAGCGATAGCATCAGTATTAGTAGTGTCGGTAGCATTAGTAGTAATCGTACCAATAATAACAGTAGTAGCAGTGGTAGTAATAGTAGTAATAGTAGTAGTAGTAGTCATAGTGATAGTAGTATTAATACTAGTTGTAGTAGTAGTGGTGGTGGTAGTAGTAGCAGTAGTACAAGCTATAGTAGTAGTTGTACTAGTTGAAGTAGAAGAAGTAGTACTAGTAGTAGCAATAGTAGTAGTACTACTAGTAGCAGCAGTAGCACCAGCAGTATTAGTAGTAGAACTTCTAGCAACAGTAGTGTTGTAGTAGTAGTAGTAGTAGTAGCAGTAGTTGTAGTAGTAGTAGCAATAGCAGCAGTCGTAGTAATAGTTATAGTAGTAGTAGTAGCAGTAGTAGTAGTACTAGTAGTATTAGTACTAGTAGTTGTTGTTGTAGCAGTAGTAGCAGTTGTAGCAGCAGGAGTAGTAGTAATAGTAGTAGTAGTAGTAATAGTAGTAGCAAAATTTGTAGTTGTAGTAGTAGTAGTCATGGTAGTAGTTGTTGTAGTAGAAGTAGTAGTAGTTGTAGAAGCAACAACAACAACAGTAGTAGTAGTAGCGGTTGTAGTAATACTAGTTGTAGCACTAGTAGTAGTGGCAACAGTAGTATTTGTGGTGGTAGCAGTAGTAGTTGTAGCAGGAGCTGCAGCAGTAGTAGTAGCAATAGTAGTAATGATAGCGGTAGTAGTGGTTGGAGCAGCAGTAGTTGTAGCAATAGTAGTTGTAGGTGTAGTAGTTGTTGTAGTAGGAGTAGAAGTAGTAGTAGTTGTAGTGGTAGTAATGGTATTAGTAGTTGCAGTTGAGTCAGCAGTAGCAGTAGCAGTAGTAGCAAAAGTAGTAGCCATGATAGTTACGGAAGTAGTAGAAGTAGTAGTAGCCGTAGTAGTAGTAGTAGAAGTTGCTATTGTAGTACCAAAAGTAGTAGTAGTAGCTGCATTAGTATCAGTTGTAGCAGTAGTAGTAGTAGCAGTAGCACC
>RXID01015239.1:0-37433 GCA_005019695.1 Trichopus zeylanicus subsp. travancoricus | reverse complement strand
GTTGTAGTAATACTAGTAGCAGTAGTAGTAGTACCACTAGTAGTGCTAGTAGTAATTGGAGTAGCAGTACCAGTAGCAGAAATATTATGATTAGTTGAAGTAGTAGTAGAAGAAGCAGCAGTATTATTACTAGTAGTAGTACTAGGAGTAGTAGCAGTTGTAGTAGTACCAACTGCATCAGTAGTTGTAGTAGTACTAGTAGTAGTAGTTGTTGTTGTTATTTCTTTTGTTGTAGTAGTAGTAGTAGTATTAGTAGTAGTAGTTGTGCTAGTACTATAGAACAAGTTGTACTAGTAGTAGCAGTAGTAGTAGTAGTAGTAGAAATAGTAGCAGCAGCAGCAGCAGCAGTAGTAGTTGGAATATTATTTGTAGTAATAGTAGTAGTGGTTGTTGTATTTGTAGCAGCAATGGTGGTAATAATAGTAAAAGTCATAGTAGTAGCAATAGTAGTAGTAATAGTAGCAATAGTTGTAGTAGTAGTTGTAGTAACAACACTAGTTGTTGTAGTAGTAATTGTGGCAGCACTACTAGTTGTAAGAGTAGGAGTTTGATGAGGAGTAGTAGCAGTAGTAATACTCATGGTAGTAGTAGTAGCCAAAGTAGTACTTGACATAGTAGTATTAGTTGCAGAGGTAGCATTAGGCATAGAAGTAGGTGTTAGAGTTGGAGTAGGAGTTGTTGTAATAGTAGTAGTAGTAGCAGTAGTAGTAGTAGTATTAGCAGTTATAGTAGTAGCAAAAGTTTTAGTAGCAGTTGTAGTAGTAGTAGCAGGAGGAGTAGTAATAGTAGTAGTACTAGCAATAGTGGTAATTGCAAAAGTAGGAGGTGTAGTAGTAGTAGTTGGAGCAGTAGTTGTAGAAGTAGAAGTAGCAGTAGTAAACAAAGAAGCCGCAGCATTATTTGCTGTAGTGGGAGTAGCAGCAGCAGTAGTCGTAGTTGTGGTAGTAATAGTAGTAGTAGCCGTAGTTGTTATTGTTGTTGTTGTTGTTGTTGTTGTTGTTGTAGTGGGAGTTGTAGTAATAGAAGTAGTAGTAGGAGTCGTAATAGGAGTAGGAGTTGGAATGGTTGTGTTTGTAGTAGCAGTTGCAGTAGTTGTGGTAGTAGTAGTTGTAGTACTACTAGGAGTAGGGGTTGGAGTACAATTACTAGTAGTAGCAGCAGTTGTAATAGTGGTGGTAGTAGTGGTGGTGGTGGTGGTAACAGCTTTGGTAGTAGTTGCAGTAGTAGGAGTAGTAGTAGTAGTAATAATGGTTGTTGTTGATGCAGAAGAAGTAGAATAAGAAGAAATAGTAGTAGTAATAGTAGTACTAGTAGTAATAATAGTTGTAGTAGCAGTAGTTGCATTAGTAGTAGCAGTAGTAGTAGTAGCAGCAGTAGTTTGAGCAGTATTAGTAGTAGCAGTAGTTGTAGTAGTTGTAGCAGTAGCAGCAGCAATAGCAGTATGAGTAGAACTAGTAGTAGTTGAAGCAGTAGCAGTAGTAGTAGTTATTGTAGTAGCAGTAGCAGCAGTAGTAGTAGTGGATGTAGCGGTAGGAGTAGTAGGAGTAGCAGTAGCTGTAATAGTAGTAGCAGTAGTAAAATTAGCAATCGTAGTAGCAATAGAAGTAGTTGTTTGAGAGTAGTAGTAGTAGCGATAGTTGTAGCAGTAGTAGTAGTAGTAGTAGTAGTAGTAGTAGTAGTAGTTGTTGTCGCAGTAGTAGCAGTAGAAGCAATAGTAGTAGTAGAAGTAGTTGTGGCAGTAGTAGCTACTATAGCAGTAGTAGAAGTAGTAGTAGTAGTGGTAGTAGTAGCAATAGTAGTAGTTATAGGAGTAGAAGTAGTTGCAGGAGTCGTAGTACTACTTGTTATTATTTGGAAATTAGTAGTACTACTTCTTGAAGAAGTTCTTGTAGTAGTAGCAGTAGTAGTCATAGTTATCATGGTAATAGTAGTAGTAGCAGTGGTACTTGTAGTAGAAGTAGCAGAAATAGTAGTAATAGTAGTTGTAGAAGCAGTAGATGTGTAGTTGCGGCAATAGAAGTAGTAGTAGACGTAATAGTAGTAGTAGTAGCAGTAGTAGTAGTAGACGTAATAGTAGACGTAATAGTAGTAGTAGTAGTAGTAGCAGCAGTTTTAGTAGTAGTAGTAGTTGTAGTACTAGTAGTCGCAGCAGAAAAAGTAGTACTGGAAGTAGTAGCAACAACAGTAGGAGTAATAGAAGCAGTAGTCATAGTAGTAGTAGCAGAAATAGTAGTCGAGGAGTAGTAGTAGTAGTTCCAGTAGCAGCAGCAGCAGCAGCAGCAATAGTAGTAGTAGTAATAGTAGTAGTAGTAGTAGTAGTAGTAGTAGTATTAGTAGTAGTAGTAGTAGTAGTAGTAGTAGTAGTAGTAGTAGTAGTAGTAGTAGTAGTAGTAGTAGTAGCAGAAGTAGTGGTAGTAGCAGCAATATCAGCAACAGTAGTAGGAGTAGTATTAGCAGAAGTTGTAGCTGTTGTACTAGTAGATGTCATAGTAGATGCAATAGTAGTAGTAGCAGTAGTAGATGCAGTAGTAGTAGGAGCAATATTAGTAATAGTAGTAGAAGAAGCAGTGGTAGTCATCACAGTTGTAGTAGTAGTATTTGTAGCAGCAGCATTAGTGATAGTAGTAGTATTACTAGCAGCAGCAGTAGTAGTAGTAGCAGTGGTAGTACTTGAAGGAGTCATAGTAGCAGCGGTAGTAGCAACAGCAGCAGTTGTAGTATTACTAGGAGGAGTAGTAGTAATAGAGATAGAAATAGCAGTAGTATTAGTAGTACCAGAAGAAGTTGTAGAAGTAATAGTAGCAGCAGCAGCAGTATTAACAATTGCAGTAGTAGTAGCAGGAGTAGTAGTAGTAACAATTATAGTAATAGTAGTCATACCAGTAGCAATAGATGTAGTTGTAGTAGTTGTAGTAGTCGTAGTAGCATTAGTAGCAGCAACAACAGTAGTAGTGGAAGTCTTGCTAGTGGTAGTAGCTGCAGTAATAATAGTAATAATAGTAGAAGCAGTAGTAGCAGTAGTAGTAGCTGTAGTAGTAGTAGTAGTAGTAGTAGCAGTTGTAGCAATAGTAGTAGTAGTAGCAGAAGTAGCAGTAGTAGTAACAGAAATAGCAGATGTAGCAGTAGTCGTAGCAGTAGTAGCAGTAGTATTAGCAATAGTAACAACAGTAGAAGCAGTAGCAGTAGATGTAATAGTAGTAGCAACAATAATAGTAGCAATAGTTGCAGTAGTAGTAGTAGCAGTAGCAGTAATAACAGTAGTTGTAGTAACAGTAGTAATTGTATAGTAGTAGTAGTAGAAGCAAGAGTAGTAGTAGTAGTAGCAGTAGTAGCTGTAGTAGTGATTGTAGTAGAAGTAGTAGTGGCGGTAGCAAAACTAGCAGTAGCGGCAATAGCAGTAGTAGTAGCAGCAGCAGTAGTATTAGTAGTAGTAATAGTAGTAATAGCCGCAATAGTAGTTGTAGTAGTAATAGAAGCAGTAGTAGTACAAGTAGTAGTAGAAGTAGCAAAAGATGTAGCAATAGCTGTAGTAGTAGTAGCAACATATGTAGCAGTCATTATAGCAGCTGTAGTAGTAATAGTAGTATTAATAGTAGTAGTATTAGTAGTCCTAGTAGTAGTATTAGCAGTAGTTGTTGTTGTATTAGTAGCAGTAGTAGCAGCTGCAGCAGCAGAAGTAGTAGCAGTAGTAGTAGTGGTAGTAGTATTAGCAACAGTAGCAACAACAATAGTAGTAGCAGTAGCAGTAGTAATAGTAGCAGTAGCAGTAGTAGTAGCAGTAGCAGCAATAGTTGTTGTAGTTGCAGAAATAGTAGTAGTAGTAGAAGCTATAGCAGCAGTCATAGTAGCAGTAGTAGCAGCAATAGTAGTAGTAGTAGTAGTAGTAGTAGTAGTAGTAGTAATAGTAGTAGAAGTAGTATTAGCAGTGCTAAGAGTAGTAGTAGTAGTAGTAGTAGTAGTAGTAGTAGTAATAGCAGTAGTAGGAGTAGGAGTAGCAGCAGCTGCCGCACCTGCCGCAACAACATCAACACTAGCAGTAATAATTATAGTAGTAGTGTTGTAGTAGTTGTAGTAGTAGTAGTAGTAGTAGCAATAGTAGTAGTAGTAGTAGCAAGAGTAGTAGTTGTATTAGTAGTAGTAGTATTATTAGTAGGTGTAGTAGAGGAAGCAATAGTCGTAGTAGTAGTAATAGTAGTTATTGCAGTAGTAGTATAGTGCTAGTAGTAGTTGAAGTAGTAGTAGTTGTATTAGCAGCATTAGTAGTAGTAGAAGTAGTAGGAGTAGTAGTGCTAGCAATTGTAGTAGTTATTGTTATTGTTGTTGCAGTAGTAGCACTAGTGTTAGTAGCAGTTGTAGTAGTGCCAACAACATCAATTGTAGTAGTAGCAGTTATTGTAGTAGTTGTTGTTTTTTTTCTTGTCGTCGTAGTAGTAGTAGTAGTAGTAGTGGTAATAGTAGTAGTGTGGTAGTAGTAGAAATAGTAGTTGTAGTAGTACTAGCAGCATCAGCAATAGTAGTAGCAGTACTAGTAGTAATAATAGTAGTAATAGTATTAGTAGGAATAGAATTGGTAGTAATAGTAGTAGTTGTTGTTGTATTTGTGGTAGTAGCAATAGTAATAGTAGTAGGGGTAGTAATAGAAGTACTAGTAGTAGTAGTAGTAGTAGCAGTGGTAGAAGTAGTAATAAGGGTAGGAGTAGTGGCAGTAGTAGGAACTGTAGTAGTAGTAGTTATAGTAGCAACATTAGTTCTTGTATTAGTAATAGTATTAGTACTAGTAGTAGTAGGAATAGGAGTTGGAGTTGGAGTAGTCGTAGTAGTAGTAATAGCAGTGGTAGTAGTTGTAGTAGCAGCAGTTGTAGTATCGAAAGTAATAGTTGCAGAAGCAGGATTTGTTGCAGAAGTAGTTGTAGGCTTAGAAGTAGGAGTAGTAGTAGTTATAGTACTAGTGGTTGTAATAGTAGTAATAGTAGTAGTAGTGGTTGCAGTAGTAATAGTAGTAATTGTAGTAATAGTAGCAGTAGTTGTAGTAATAGTAGTAGTAATAGTAGTAATAGGAGTAGTAGTAATAGTAGTAATAGGAGTGATAGCAGTAGTAGCAGTAATAGTAGTAGTAGTAGAAGAAGAAGAAGAAGAAGTAGTAGTAGTAGTAGTTGCAGTAGCAGTTGTAGTGGTAGTAATTGTAGTAGTAGGAATAGGCATTAGAGTAGGAGAAGTAGTAGAAGTAGTAGTTATTGTTGTTGTCATAGGAGTGGTAGTAGTAGCAGCAATAGAAATAGTAGCAAAAGTAGCAGTAATAGTAGTAGAAGTTGTAGTAGGACTAGTAGTTGTAGTAGCAGAAATTGTAGTCACAGTAGTAGAAGTCACAATACTAATATTAGTAGTAGTAGTAGTAATAGTAGTGGTAATTGAAATAGAAGGAGTTGAAGTTGTAGCAGTAGCAGTAGCAGTAGTAAAAGTAGTTGTAATAGTAATAGTAGTAGTTGTTGTTGCTGTAGTAGTAGCAGTAGTAGTAGAAGTCATAGTAGTAATAATAGGAGTAGTAGTAGTAGATGTAGTAGTTGCTGTAGTTGTAGTAGTAGTAGTAGTAGTAGTGGTGGTAGTGGTAGTTGTAGCTATAGTAGTAATAGCAGTAGTAGTTGTAGTTGTAGTAGCAGCAGTAATAGTTGTTGTAATTGTGGCAGTAGTAGTGGTGCTAGTAGTAGCAGAAGTAGTAGTAGTAGTAGCAGCGGTAGTACTAGTAGTCGTAGAAGCAGCAGTAGTAGCTGTAGTTGTTGCAGTAGGTGAAGTAGTAGTAGTTGCAGTAGCCGTAGTATTAGTCATACTAGAAGTACTAATAGTGGTAGCAGTAGTAGCAGCAGCAGCTGTAGCATTAGTAGTTGTAGTAGTGGTAGTCGTTGTTGTAGCAATAGTAGTAGGAGTAGTAGTAGTAGCTATAGTTTCAGTAGTAGTCACATAGTCATAGTAGTAGCAGTAGTAGTAGCAGTTGTAGTAGTAGTAGCAGTAGTAGTAGTAGCAAGACTAGTTGTAGTAGTAGTTGCAATAGTTGTAGTTGTGGCAGCAGGAGTAGTAGTAGCCATAGTCATAGTAGTACTAGCTGTCGTAGTAGTAGTAGTAGTAGTCGGACAAGTACTAGAAGTAGAAGTATTAGTAGCCGCCATAGTAGTAGTAGTACTAGCAGTAGTAGAAGCAGTAGCAATACCCGTAGTTGCCGTAGTAGTAGTCGCACAAGTAGTAGGAGTAGTACTCGTAGCAGTAGCAGTCGTAGCAAAAGTAGCAGTAGTCGAAGTAGTAGAAGTAGTAGCAGCAGCATAAGCAGTAGTAGTTGTTGTAGTAGTAGCAGCACCAACAACAGCCGCAGCAACAACACTAGAAGTAGTGGTAGTAGTATTACTTGCCATAGTAGTAGTAGCAGGAGTAGTGAACTTAGTGGCAGCATTAAGAGTAGTAGAAGTAGCATAAGTAGCAATAGCAGCAATGGTAATAGCAGAAGTAGCTGCTGTAGCAGTTGTAGTAGTAGGAGTAGTAGCGGAAGGAGTAGTAGCAGTTGTAGTAGTAATACTTGTAACAATAACAGAAGTAGTAGTAGTGTTATTATTAGTGGTAGTAGTTGTAGCAGCAGTAGCACTAGCAACAACAGTAGCAGCAGTAGTAGTAGTAGCGGCAGAAGTAGTAGCAGTAGTAGCAGCAATAGCTATTGCAGTAGTAGTAGTAGTAATAATAGAAGTAGTAGCGGTAATATTAGGAGTTGGAATAGTAGTAGTAGTAGTAGTAGTAGAAGTAGTAGTTGTAGTAACAGTAGCAGTTACGGCAGAAGTAGTAGTACTAGTACTAGTAGTTATAGTAGTAGTAGTAGTAGTAGTAGTAGTAGTAGCAGCAGTAATAGTAGTAGTAGTAATGGTAGTAATACTACTACTAGAAATAGGAGTAACAGTAGAAGTAGTTGCACAAGAATTTGAAGTGGTAGTAGTAGTGCCGGTAGCAGCAATAGCAGTAGTAGCAGTAGCAACAGCAGCAACAGTAGTAGTAGTTGTAGTAGTAGTAGTAGTAGCGCTAGCTGTAGCAGCAGCAGACGTAGTAGTAGTTGAAACATTAGTAGTAGCAGTAGTAGATGTAGCATGCTCTACAGAAGTAGTTGTACTTGTTGTTGTAGTACGAGTAGCAGTAGCAGTAGTTGTAGAAATTGTAGTAGTTCTAGAAGTAGTAGTGGTATTTGTAGTAGTGGTAATAGAAGTAGTAGAAGTAGTAGTAGTAGTAGTAGAAGTAGTAGGATTTGTAATATTAGTAGTAGTAATAGTTGTAGCAGTCGAATAAGTTAAGGTAGCAGCAGTAATATTAGAAGTAGTAGGAATAGTAGTAGTAGTAGTAGTAGAAGTAGTAGCATTAGTAGTGGTAGTAGTATTATTTGGTGTGGTAGCAGTAGCAATAGTAGTAAAAGCAGTTTGAGTAGTAGTAGTAGTAGTAGCAATAGTGGTAGTTTTAGGATAAGTAGTACTAGTACTAGTAGTAGAAGTAGTAGTTCTAGTAGTTCTAGTAGTAGTAGTAGTACTAGTAGCAATAGTAGTAGCAGTCATAGTAGTTAGCAGTCAAAGTAGTGGTAGAAGTCATAGAAACAATTGTAGTTGTAGTCGTGGTGGTAGCAGAAGCAGCAACATCAGCAGCAGTAGTAGTAATAGTAGTAGTATTTGGAGTTGTAGTCATAGTAGCAGCAGTAATAGCAGTAGTAGTAGTGGTCGTAGTAGTATTCGGAGTAGTAGTAGAAGTAGTAGTAGTAGTATTAGTTGTGATAGTAGTGTTAGTAGTAGTTGTAGTAGTTGTAGTAGCAGCAGCAGCAGCAGTAGGAGTTGTAGTAGTTGTAGTGGTACTAATAGTAGAAGTAGTAGTAGTAGTGCTAGTAGTAATGGTGGTGGTAGTAGTTGTAATAGCAGTAGTAGTGGTAGCAGTAGTAGTAGTAGTAGTGCTAGTAGTAATGGTGGTGGTAGTAGTTGTTGTAGTAGTTGTAGTAGTAGTAGTAGTTGTAGTTGAATAGTAGAAGTAGTAGGAGGAGTAGCAGTAGTAGAAGTCATAGTAATAGTAGTAGTAGGAGGAGGAGCAGTAATAGTAGTAGTAGTAGTAGTAGTAGTAGTAGTTGAATAGTAGAAGTAGTAGGAGGAGTAGTAGTAGTAGAAGTCGTAATAATAGTAGTAGTAGGAGGAGGAGGAGCAGTAATAGTAGTAGTAGTAGTAGTAGTAGTAGTAGTAGTAGTAGTAGTAGGAATAGTTGTACTAAAAGTAGTAGGAGTAGGAGTAGTAGTATTAGTAATAGGAGCAGCCTTAGTAGCTATAGGAGCAGCAGCTACAACAGCAATAATAGTAGTAGTAGTCAAAAGTATAGCAGTAGAAGTTGAAGTAGTTACAGCTATAGTAGTAGTGGTGGTGTTGGTAACAGTAGTAGTTGATGAAGTAGTAGTGTTAGTTGTAATATTAGAAGCAGTAGGAGTAGTAGTAGTTGTATTAGTAGAAGTAGTAGTAGTACTAGTAGGTGCAGTAGATGTATTAGTAGTAGTAGTAATAGTAGTAGTAGTAGGACTTGTAGGTGTAGTAGCTATAGTAGTTGTAGTAGCAGTGGCCATAGTAAAAGTATTAGGAATAGTAGTACTAGTAATAGGAGTTGTAGCAGTAGTAATTGTAGTACTTGTAGTACTTGTAGTAGTAGTAGTAATAGCAGTAGTAGTTGGCAGTAGTAATTGTAGTAGTAGTAGGAGGAGGAGTAGTAGTAGTAGGAGTGGTAGTAGTAGTTGTTGTTGTATTGTAGTAGTAGTAGCGGAAGCAGGAGTAGTAGTAGTTGTTGTTGTAGTAGTAGTCGTATCAGTAGTTGTTGTCGTAGTAGTGGTAGCTGCAGTAGTAGTAGGTGTTGTGGTGGTGGGAGTAGAAGTGGTTGTAGAGGTGGTAGTTGTGGTAGTAGTACTAGTGGTAGTAGTAGCAGTATCAATAGAAGTTGTAGTCGTAATTCTAGTTGAAGTAGCAGGCCTTGTGGTAGTAGTGGTAGCAGTGGTTAGAGTAGTAGTAGAAGTAGTACTTATCGTTCTAGTAGTAATAGTCAAATTAGGAGTGGCAGTAGCAGTGGTAGTAGTAGTAGTAGTTGCAGTAGTATTACTAGTAATTGTAGTAATGGTAGTACTACTAGTAGTAGTAGCAAGAGTAGTACTAGTAGTAGTAGTTGTAGTAGTAGTAGTCGTAGTTATAGTAGTCGGAGTAGCAGCATCAGCAACATTAGTTATAGTAGTGGCAGTAGTAGTGGTAGTAGTAGCAGTAGTCATCGCAGTATTAGTGGCATGAGTCGTAGTAGCAGTAGTTGTAGTCGTAGTTGTGGTAGTAGAGATAGTAGTTGTAGTTGTAGTGGTAGAAGTAGTTGTTGTTGTAGTAGTAGTAGTAGTAGTAATAGTTGTGGTAGTAGCAGCAGTAGTTGTAGCAGTAGTAGTACGAATTTCAGTAGTAGCGGTAGGAGTAGGAGTACCAACAGCAGCATCATCATTAGTAGTAGTAGCAACAACAGTAGTAGTAGTATTAGTAGTAGTAGTAGTACTACTAGTAGTAGTAGGAGTAGTAGGAGTTGCTAGTGGAGGACTAATAGTAGTTGTAGTAGTTATAGTAGTACTAGTTGGAGTTGCAGTGCTTGCAATGGTAGTAGTAGTAGTGGTAATAGTAGTAACAGTAGCAGTAGTTACAATTGCAGCAGTAGTAGTAGTAGTAACGGCAGTAGCAGTAGTAGTAGGAGTAGCAAAAATTGCAATTGTAGCAATCCTAGTAGTAGTAGTAGTAGCTGCAACCGTAGAAGTAGTAGTTGTAGTTGTAGGAATTGTAGTAGTAGAAGTTGTAGTAGTTGTAGCAGTATTACTAGTATTGGTGGTAATAGTAGTTGCAAATGTAGTAGTATTAGTATTGGGAGTATTAGAAGTTGTAATAGTAGTGGTAGTAGTACTACTAGGTGTAGCAGTAGTGCAAGTAATAGTAGCAGTAATAGTACTAATAAAAGTAGTTGGAGTAGCAGCAGTAGTAGCAGTAGAAGTAGTACTAGTAGTAGTAGTAGTAGTTGTTGTTGTTGTTGTGGTTGTGGTTGTAGCTGTAGTAGATGTAGCAATAGTTGTCGTTGTAGTTGTAGTAGTAGTAGTATCAGCAGTAGCAGTAGCAATAGTAGTAGTAGTAGTAGTGGTAGTAGTAGCTGTAGTAGTACCAATAGTAGTAGTAGTAGTAGGAGAAGTACTTGTAGTAGCAGTAACAGTAGTAGCTACAGCAGTAGTAGTAGTACTAGTAGTTGTTGTTGTTGTTGTTGTAGTAGCAGTCGTACTAGTAACAGTAGTAGAAGTAGTAGTAGTTATAGTAATAGTTGTAGCAGTTTTAGTAGTAGTAGTTGTTGTATTATTAGTAGTAGGTGATATAGTAGTTGTGGCAATAGCATTTGTAGCAGTAGCACTTGTAATTGTTGTAGCAGAAGTAGTAGCAGTAGTAGTCGTAGTGGTAGTAATAGTAGTAGCCGCAACAATAGTAGTAGTAGTAGTAGTAGTAGTGACAATAGTAGTAGTAGTAATACTAGTAGCTTTAGTGGCAGTAATAGCAGTTGTAGAAGTTACCGAGGCGGCAACAGTAGCAGGAGTAGTAGTTATAGTAGTAGGAGTATTAGTAGTAATAGTAGTAGTAGTAGGAGTAGTAGTAGTAGTAGTAGTTGTAGAAGTAGTAGTAGTAGTAGTAGTAGTAGTAGTAGTAGTAGTAGTAGTAGTAGAAGTAGTAGTATTAACAATAGCAATTGTTGCAGTGTTAGTAATAGGTATCATTTTAGTAGTAGTAGTAATTATTGTAGCAGTGGTAGTAGTTGTTGTAGTAGTAGTGGTTGTGGTAGTAGTAGTAGTAGTTGTAGTAGTAGTAGTAGTAGTAGTAGTCGTAGTAGTAGTAGGAGTAGGAGTTGGATTGGGGTAGAACTAGTAGTAGTAGTAGTTGCAGTTGCAGTGGTAGTTGTAGCAGTAGTTGTCGTAGTGGTGGTAGTATTAATTGTTGTAGTAGTAGTTGTTGTAACAGTAGTAGGTAAACTAGTATCAATCGTGGTACTAGTAGTAGTAGTAATTATAGTGGGTAAACTAGTAGTAGTAGTTGTTGTTGTAGTAGTAGTAGTAGTAGTAATTATAGTGGATGTAGGAGTAGGAGTAGTTGTTATTGTTGTTGTTGTTGTTGTAGTGGTAGTTGTAGGAGTAGGAGTAGTAGTAGTAAGAGTAGCTGTTGTTGTAGTAGTAGTTGTTGTTGTTGTCATCCTACTACTACTGCTGCTTCTACTACTACCACTACTGCAACTACTACTGCTATTCTTACTGCTACTATTGCTACTACTACTACTACAGCTGCTGCTATGACTACTACTACAACTACTACTACTACGACTACTGCTATTGCAGATACTACTACTACAGCTGCTGCTATGACTACTACTACAACTACTGCTGCTACGACTACTGCTATTGCAGATACTACTTCTACTGTTGCTACAACTGCGATAGATACTGCTACTACAAATATTCCTACTACTACTGCTACAACAACTTCGACAACTACTACTGCAGCTGCTAATACTTCTGCTACTACTTCTAATTCTACTACTACTGCTACTAGTGCTAGTACTGCTTTACGTCTCCTACTGCTATTCCTACGGCTACTACTACTGCTACTTCTGCTACTACTACTTCTACTACTACATCTATTACTTTCATTGCTTCTAATTCTACGACTACTACTATTGCTCATTCAACAACTACTACCTCTAATAGTACTACTACTATTTCCGCACCTACTACTACTTTTGCTGCTACTTTTACTACTACTACTGCTGCTGTTGCTGCTACTACTAATAGTACTACAACAGCTACTACTGCTACTACTACTACTTTTCCTACTACTACCACCACTGCTACTACTACCAATATGACTACCAGTGCTACTACAACTACTACGACTACTACTACAATAGCTGCTGCCGCTACTACTGCTACTATGACTACTACTACTACAACTACTACTACTGTTGCTACTGCTACTATAATTACTACTGATACGACTCCTACAACCACTGCTACTACCGGTACTACTACAACAACTATTACTTCCCCTATTACTACTACTTCTGCTACTACTACTAAAGTTTTGACTACTGCTCCTACTACTATAGGTACTATTACTATCACTACTACTGCTGCTGCTACTGCTGCTACTACCACAGGTACTATTACTATCACTACTACTAAAGTTTCGACTTCTACTACTACTACTACTACTACTGCTACTACTACTACTACTCCGGCTGCTACTACTACTTCTGCTACTACTTCTACTACTCCTACAACTACTACTGCTACAACTACTGCTGATGCTACTATTACTACTGCTACTACTGCTGCTACTACTACTACTACAACAACAACTTCTACTACTAACGCTACTACTACTGCAACTTCTACTATGATTACTTCTACTATTACAGCTACTAAGATGACAACTATTGCTATGACTACTACTTCTGCAATGACTATTACAACTGCTAGTCCTACTACTCCTGCTGCTACTGCTGCTACAACAACAACAACTATTACTACTACTACTACTACTTTTGTAACTATTGCTCCTTCTATTACTGCTACTACTGCTACTAGCCCTACAACTTGTTCTACTACTACTACAACTGCTACCACCACTACTGCTACGACTCCTACTATCACTACTGCTACGACTCCTACTATCACTACTACTACAGCCTCTACTACAACTACTATTACTTCCCTTACCACTACTACTGCTACTACTACTAATGTTTCTAATACTACTACTGTTGCTACTGCTACTACTACTTCTGTTACTACTTCTACTACTTCGACCACTGCTACTACTACAACTACAACTACAGCTGCTACTGCTGCTACTACTACTGCTACTTCTTCTAGTTCTACGATAACAACTACTACTTCTACAACTTTTATTACTACTGTAACTATTACAACAACAACAACTAATATAACTACTACTACTGCGGCTACTAGTACTACCGCTACTAATTCTAATACCACTACTTCTGCTCCACCTACTACTACTACAGCTACAACTACAAATACTACTACAATTGCTCCTACTACTATTACTAGTGCCAATATTTGTTCCACTCTCTAGTGCTACTATTACTATCATTACTACTCCTCCTCCTCCTACTACTACTACTACTATTATTATTATTATTATTACGAGCAATACTGCTACTACTACTGCCACTACTACTACTTCTACTATGGCAACTGCCACTTTCACTCCTACTACTACGACTACTGGTACTACTACAACTGCTAATACTACTCCTACCAACAATTCTCCTCCAATAACTACTACCACTGTTTCTACTACTCCTACTGCTACAACTACTATTACTACTACTACTGCACCTGCTACTACTATGACTACTCCAACTACTACTACTACTGCAACCACTACTGCTACAATAATTACTCCTACTCCTACTTCTACCAGAACTACTTCTACAACAATAGCTGCTACTACGACTCTTTCTACTGCTACTACTTCTCCTACTACTACCCGAACTACAAATACTTCAATAGGTCCTACTACTACCACTACTGCTACTGCTACTACTACCACTACTACTACAGCTACTGTAGCTACCACAGTTGCTATTACTACTTCTGCTGCTACAACTGCTACTATTTCTACTACTACTACGGTTGCTATGACCACTACAATTACAACAACTACTGCTGCTAGTACTACTTCAGCTACTGTTGCTACTACTACCTCTGCAACAATTGCTACTACTACTATTATTACCACTACTACTACTTCTACTACCACTTCTGCTACTACTGCTACTACTATTACTACTACTAATTCTACTCCTACTAATATTACTAATACTACTACTACTACTACTACTACTACCACTACTATGACTACTATTTCTTATACCACTACTACTACTACTACTTCTACTACTACAACTACTGCTATTTCTACTACTACAACAACTACTACTACTACTTCAACTACTGCTACTACTGCTACTACTTCTCCTACTCTTAGTACTACTACTACTACACCTACCACTACTTCCACTACAACCATTGCTGCTGCTACTGATACTCCTACTACAACTCCTACTACGACTACTACCTCTACTACGGCTACTTCAGCTGCCATTACTACTACTGCTACACCTACTACTATTGTTACTACTTCTACTTCTGCTACGATTGCTACAACCACAATGACTACTAGTACTACTAGTACTACTTCAGCCACTATTTCTACTACTACTACTACTACTACTACTACTACTACTACTACATCTACTACTTTTACTATTACTACTGCTACTATCACTACTAGTACTACAGTGACAACTACTACTACTACTACTACTACTACTACTACTACTACTATTACTACTACTACTACTACTTCCATTTCTAATACTACTACTCCTCCTTTAACAACTACAACTACTGTTACTGGGAGTACTACTGTTGCTACTACCACTACTACTACTACTGCTGCTGCTACTACTACTACTATTGCTAATACAACTTCTGCTACTATAATAGCTATTGCTTCAACTTCTACTTCTCTTATTACAACAACAACAACTACCACCACTACTACTGCTGATACTACTACCACTACTACTACTTCTACTACTTCTCCTCCTCCTACTACTTCTGCTACTACTACTTCAGCTACTAATGCCACTACAACTACTACTACTACTACTACTACTACTACAACAACAACAAACTACTACTTCTACTACGGCGACAACTACTAGTGCGACTACTACTACAACTATTACTGCTGCTACTACTACTATTACTACTGCTGCTGCAACTACTGCTACTACTACTACTACCACTGCCACTACTACTACTACTAATACTACTACCACTACAACTACTACTACTGCTGCTGCTGCTAGTACTATTACTACTTCTACCACTACTATAACTACTGCTACTATTGCGACTACTGCCACTACTAGTCTGCTACAACAACTACTGCTACTACTACTACTACTAATACTACTAGAACTGCTACTGCTACTATTATTGCTTCTCCTACTACTGCTACTTCTAGTATTACTACTGCAACTTTTGCTACTGCTACTACTGTTACTACTACATATGCTACTTCTACTACTTTCACTGCTCCTTCTTTGACTGCTACTACTATGGCTGATTCAACAGCAACTACTGGTACCATTACTACAAATTCTATTACCACTGCCGCTCCGCCGACTACTACTACTACTACTTTTACTCTTGCTGCTACAACTACTGCTACAATAGCTACTACTACTACTACTACGACTACTTTTCCTACTACTATTACTTTAGCTACAACTACTTGCATGGTTAGTATTGCTACTTCAACTACTAAGACTACTAGTACTACTACTACTAGAGCTTCTACAAGTACTACTTCTGCTACTACTTCTACTTCTACTGCCGCTACTACTATTACTGGGATTGCTGCTAGTACAACTAATACTACAACTACAGCAACTTGTGCTACAACAGTAGCTTCTACAATAACTACAACTACTACTACTTCTACTACTACTATTGCTACTACTTCTACTACTACTACTACTACTACAACAGCTGCTACTACTGCAACTACCACTACTGCTACTACCAATAGTGCTACTGCTGCTACAGATACTACAACTAGTAGTACTACCGCCACTACTACTACTGCTGCTACTATTATTGCTTCGGCTACAACTACTACTTGTCCTACTATTACTACTTTCTTTACTACTACTGCTGCACCTACTAATACTACAACAACAACAACAACAACAAAAACAACAGCAACAACAACAACAACAACAACTACTACTATTAATACTATTACTACTACAACTACAACTACCACTACTACAACTACTACTACTTCTCCTACTTCAACTACTTCCGCTACTACAACTACTGTTACTAGCACTACTATGGCTACTTCTACTACTGCGACTACTATTACTGTGACTATTGATACTACTGCTCCTCCGCCTCCTACTATTACTACTTTTGCCACTACAACTACTTCTACTACTACTTCAACTACTACAACTACTTCGGCTACTACTTCTGCTACTACTACCACTACTGCTACTACTACTACTACTATTACAACAACTACTACTACAGTGGTGACTAATACTACTGCTACTACCACTACCACTACTACTACAACTACTGCTACTAGTACTACTGCAACTTATACTACTACTACAACAGTTACAACTACTACTACTTCTACTACTATCGCCACAACTACTACTAAGACTGCTGCTACGCTCATACTACTATTGTTGTTGCCGCTACTACTATTAATACGACTACGATTGCGGCTGTTGCTACTACTACAACTACTACTATTACTACTACTAGGACTGCTACAATTGCTACTGCCACTACTACTTCTACTTCTACTACTACTACAACAACTACTACTACAACAACAACAACAACTACTACTACTACTACTTCTCCTACCACTACTACGGCTGCCTCTATTTCTATAGGTACAACTACTGCTATCACTATTACTACTAGTACTGCTAATACTACTTCTATAACTACTACTACTACTGCCACTACCACTACTATTGCTACTGGTTATACTACAACAACTACAAGTGCTACTGCAACTACTTTTGCTACTACTACTACTGCAACTACTACAGCTGCTACTGCTGCTGCTGTTGTTGGTACTACTGTTGCTACTACTACTGCTACTACTACTACTATTACTACTTCTGCTACTATTGTTGCTGCTGCTGCTACTACTACTGCTACTGTTTCTACTACAACAACTACTAATACTATTGCTAGTACTTCTGCTACCTCTACTACTGCTGCTACTATAATAGCAACAAGAACTACTACTACTTGTGCTACTACTTCTACAACTTCTACTACAGCTTCCGCTGATGCTGCTGCTAGTACTATTACTTCTAGTAATACTAAGACCGCCACTAATGCTGCTGCTTCTGCTACTGGTACAACTACAACTAATACAATAGCAGCGGCTGCTACAACTAATGCTACTGCTACTTCTTATACTACATATGCTACTTCTGCTGCTGCTACTACTACTACTAGTACTACTACTGCTACTGCTATTGCTGCGACTATTGCTACTATTACTACTATTGCTACTACAACTATTGCTACTACTACTACTCCTCCTCTTGTTGCTTCTATGATTGCAACTGCTGCTGCTACTACCAATACTACTAATACTACAACTACTACTACTACTGTTACTACTACTACTATTACTGTTGCTGCTACTATTGCTTTGCTGTCGTTGCTTCTGTAGCCATTATAACTACTACTGCTACTACTTCTTCCTCCTACTACTATTGCTCCTGCTAGTACTACTACTACTAGTACAACTGCGGTTACGGCTACTGTTGCTACTGCTACTACTACAGATGCTATAATTCCTATAATTACTACTACTGCTACTACAACTAATAGTACTAATTCTGCTACTACTACGACCACAACTACAAATGCCACTACTACTATTATTAGTTTTACTACTACTACTATTACTACTGCGGCTACTACTACTACTACTGCTACTGCTACTGCTTCTACTAGTACTGATGCTACTCCTACAGCTACTACTATTACTATAACAACAACAACAACTAATACTACAACAACAACAACAACAACAACTACTACTACTACTATTACTACTACTACTACTACTGTTGATGCAGCTGCTACTTCAACTACTACGACTACATGTACTACTGGTACAACTTTTGCTTGCTACTACTACTACAGCTATGACTACTACAATGACTAGTACTACTTCTGCTAATAGTATAGTTGGTCCAACTACTGCTGCTGCTGCTACTACCACTACTAGTACAACTATTACTAAACTACTACTACTGTTGCTGCTGATGCTACTACTACTGCTACTACTCCAGCTACTACAATTACTGCTACTGCAACAACTACTGCTACAACTACTAGTGTGACTACAACTGCTACTAAACAACTAAGTCTACTACTACTATGGCCACTACTGCAACTACTACTACTACTATTACCGCTTCTACTTCTGCTACTGTTGATGCTGTTGCTGCTACTACTACTACTACTACTACTACTACTACTACTGCTCCTACTATTACTACTACTACTACTACTACTACTACTACTGCTGCTGCTACTATTACTACTACTACTACTACTACTACTACTACTACTACTACTACTACTGTTACTACTACTACTACTACTACTACTACTACTACTTTGATTCCTCCTACTACTACTGCTGCTACTACTGCTATTATTGCTACTCTACTATTGATTCTACTGCTACTACTACCACTGATGCTATTGATTCCTCCTACTACTACAATTTCTACTACTACTACTTTTACTACTACTACTACAACTACTACAACTGCTACTGCAACTACTACTGCTCCTGCTACTGCTGCGGATGCTGCCGCTGCAGCTACTACTACTGCTACTACTACTTCTGCTACTTCTATGACTACTACTACTACTACTGCTACTACTATTACAACTGCAAATGCTACAACTAAAATTTCTACCACAACTGATACTACTGCAACTAGTGCTACGACTACTACTACTCCTCCTACTACTAATAATACTACTACGACTGCTCCTACTACAACTACTGCTATTGCTCAACTACTATTACTATTGCTGCTATTTCTTCTACTCCTATTGCTACTTTTACTACTACTCCTACCACAACTACAACTACTAATGTCTTTACTAACGATACTCATACTTCTACTACTACTACCCCTACTACTACTACTGCTACAGAAATTGTAATTGTAACTTCTACTACTAGTTCTCGTGCTTCTTCAGCTACGGCTGCTATAAATACCACTACTACTAGTACAGTGGCAAGAACTGTTGCCATTATTACTTCTGCTACTACTACCGCTATAATTTCTACTACTACTACAACTGCTACGACTACTATGGTTGCTACGACTACTACTACGACTACTACTACCACTGTTGCTACTTATACTACTACTACTTCAACTACTACTACGACTACTATTACTACTACTGCTACTATTACTACTACTACTGCTGTTGCTGCTGCTTATTCTATCGATAATATGACTACTAATACTACTACTACTACAACTACGACTACTATTTCTGCTACAACAACAACTACTACTATGATTTCAACTACAACTTCTACCATTGCTACTGCTACAGCAATTACGGCTGCCCCGATTACTACTGCAACTAGTACTACTACTATTACTTGCACAAATACTACTACTACTACACCTACTACTACTACTGCTACTACTACTACTACTACTACTACTACTACTACTACTACTACTACTTGCACCAATACAACTACTACTGCTACTATTACTACTACTACTACTACTACTACTACTACTACTACTACTACTACTATTACTACTACCAATACGACTACTACTACTACTATTACTACTACCAATACGACTACTACTACTATTGCTACTACTACTACAACAACTATGACCACTACTGATATGACTACTACTACTGTTACTACTGTTACTAATACAGTACTACTGCAAGTACCGCTAGTAAAATTACTACTACTCCTACAACTACTACTATTACGACTGCTAATACTATTCCTACTTGAACTACTACTACTCCTACCACTACTATTCCTACTACTAATACTACTACTAATCTTGCAATTACTACCACAACTCCTACTGCTACTACAACTACTCCTATTACTATGACTATTACTACTTCTACGATAATTGCTACAAGTTCTCCTACCACAACTACTAATACTGCTATTACTCGTACGTCTAGTACTACTCTACAACTCTACTTCTACTACTACTAATGCTTCTACTACTCCTACTCCAACTTTAACTGCTATTATCGCTCCTACTGCTACTACAACAACTTTCACTATGGCAACTACTACTACTACTGCAACTACTATGACTGCTACTATAACTACTACAACAACTACTAGTCCTACTACTACTACTGCTACTACAACTACTTCTACCACTACTCCTACTCCTACTACTACTCCTGCAACAACTACTACTAATCCTACTCCTGCTTCTACAACTACAACTCCTACTTCTACCACTACTACTTGTACAACAACTACTACTACTACTACTTCTACTATGACTTTTACTCCAACTCTTACTACTACTATTACTACTATCAATACTACTATTGCTACTACTCCTACTACTACCACTACTACTACTACTACTACTACTTCTGATGCTACTACTACTACTACTACTACCATTCTTGCTATTCCTGCTATTGTTACGGCTATAGCAGCTACTACTACTACTGCAACTACTACAACTGTTACTACTGTTGCTGTTGTTGCACCTACTACTACTACTACTACTACTACTACTACTACTACTACTACTACTACTACTACTACTACTACTACTACTACTACTACTACTACTACTACTACTACTACTACTACAGCTACTAATACTACTACTAGTACAACTACTACTACTACTATCGTAGCGGCAGCTATTGCTACTCGTCCTGCTACTACTACTACTACTACTACTACTACAGCTACAGCTATTACTCTACTAATACTACCACCACCACTACTACTCCTACTACTACTATTACTACGACTAATACTACCGCTACTCCTACGATTACAACTATTACTCCTAGTGCTACTATTAGGATTCCTAGTACTGTGACTATTACTACTACTACTACAACTAATACAAATTCTCCAACTACAACTACTAATACTGCTACTACTACTAGTCATACTACTACTCCTACTACTACTGCTACTTCTACTACTACTGCTACAATAACAACCACTACAATAGCTACTACTACTACTACTATAACTACAACTACAACAATAACTACTACTACTCTTGCTCTTGCTACTACTATGACTATTATAACTGCTACAACTGCAACTACTTCTACTATCGCAACTACTGGTAATACTATTGCAACCACTACTACAACTAATAGTACTACTATTACTACTACACCTATTACTACTTGTACTACTACTACACCTACTACACCTACTACATCTACTACTACTACTACTACTTTGACTACTACAACTATGACTACTACTACTACTACTATTACTGCTACTACTACTACACTGCTACTCCTGCAACTACTACAATTACCACTACTAATACTAATAGTACTGTTTCTACCACTACTACTACTCCTACTTCAACTACTACTACTCTTACTACTACTATTACTACTACTAATACTAAAACTACTACCACAACTACTGCTACTTCAACTACTCCTACTACTACGTCTATTACTACTACTATGACAATTAGTACAAATTCTCCTACCATAACTACTAATACTGCTACAACCGCTACTCCTACTAATACTCTACTACTTCTACTACACTACTAATACTTATGTTACTACTACTACTACTACTACTACTGTAACTACCACTACGACAACAACAACTCTACTACTAATACTATTACTACAACTACTACTCCTACTACTCTAACTACTACACCTACTACTACTACTACTTCTACTACTACTGTTGCTACTACTATTACTACTACACCTACTACTACTGCTACAACAACGATAACAATAACTACAACTACTACTACTACCGCTACAGCTACTACTGCTCCTACTACTACTACTATGACTACTGTTAATACTACTACTACTACTACTACTACTACTACTACTACTACTACTCCTGCTGCTACTTTTACTGCTACAACTACTACTACAACTCCCCTTGCTACTATTTCTGCTACTAGTACTACTACTACTACAAATACTACTACCACTAGTTGTACTACTACTATAGCTTCCACTACTACAACTAGTGCTGTTGCTACTACTACTACTACTACGTCGACTACAACAACAACTACTACTATAACTATTGAAATAACTACTACTGCCACTATTGCCAGTGCGGCAATTACTAATACTATTGTTGCAACTACTACTACTACTAGTACTACTACTACTACTACTACTAGTACTACTACTACTACTACTACTACTACTACTACTACTTCTTTTACTACTACTACTACTAGTACTAGTACAGATACCGAAACTACTACTACTGCTGCTACTACAACAACTACTACTACGACAACCACTACTACTACTACTACCCCTTCTACTGCTACTACCATTATACTACTACAACAACTACTATTAATACTAGTACTACCACAACTACTAGTATTAAAACTAGAACTACTACTAATACTACTACTCTTGCTACTAATACAACTACCACTATTACTAATACCACTACTACTCCTCCTACTACTACTGCTATTACTACTACTAATGCTCCAACTACCACTACTACTAATACCACTACTCCTACAACTACTCCGCCTCCTCCTACTACTGCTACTACTTCTACTACTACTAGTACTACTACTACTCCTACTACTACTACTACTACTGCCACAACTTCTCCTACTACTACTTGTGCTACTACTATTACTACTACTATAACAACAACTATTACTACTACTACTACTACTTCTCGTACAACCACGTCTACTATGACTACTGCTAATGCTACTATTGCTTCTACTGCTACTACTGCAGCTGCTGCTACTACCTATACTACTGCTACCACTGCGGCTACTCTTAGTGCTAATGCTACTAATACTTCAACTATGACAATAACTACTACTACTGCAACTACTGCAACTGCTATTACTACAAATGTTACTATTAGTAGTACTACTAGTAGTACTACTACTACTGCTACTACTACTACTACTACTACTTCTACAATTGCTACTGCTGCTACAAGGACTACTACTACTACTACTACTACTACTATCGGTATTTCTACTACTGCTACATCTACTAGAGCTTCTACGGCTACTGTTGCTATTGCTACTACTACTATTATTATTTCTACTACTGCTACTTCTGCTAGTACTTCTACTCCTAATACTAATAGGACTACAACAACAACTGCTAATATTGTTGCTACTACTACTACTATGACAAGTACTACTGCTATTACTACTGCTACTACTACAATAATAACTTTTACAACTTCTAATAGTAGTACTACTACTACTGATGCTGCTGCTACTACTGCTACTACTTTTGCTGCTGCTACTACAACTACTCTACTACTGCTGTTGCTACTTCTACTACTACAACCACTACTACTGCTGAAGCTACTACTACTAGTACTACTACTAGTACTACCACCACCACTACTACTACTACAACTACTAGAAGTAGTACTACAACTACTGCTACTACTACTACCACTACTAATGCTACTATTACTACTACTACAACTACTACTACTATTGAGGCTACAACTACTACTACTACTACTACTACTACTACAGAGGCTGCTACTATTACAACTACTAGTACTAGTACTACTACTGCTAATACTACTACTACTACTACTACTACTACCACTACTAGAACTAATATTACTGCTACTTTTGATTCTGCTACAACTATTGGTTCTACTACCACTACAACTGCTCCTACAACTATTGCTACTACAACACCTACTATTACTACATTTGCTGTTGCTGCAACAATTACTACTACTGTTATCACTACTGTTACTCCTACCACTATTGTTACTACTACCGCTACTACTACTGCCACTACTACTACTACTACTGCTGCTACTATTACTACTACTGCTGCTGCTGCTACTGCTACTGCTACTGATACTACTACTACTTCTATCACTAATATTGTAAATACTACTACTACTACTAGTGCTACTGATACTACAACTATTGCTGCTGCTGCTGCTGCTTCTACTGCTACTATCTCTACTACTACTACTACTACTATTGATGTAGATTCTTCTACCACTACTACTCCTCCTACTTATCCAACTACTACTACTGCTACTACTACTACTACTAGGACTACTTCGGCTGTTGTTTCTATGACTAATATTGTTTCTATTACAGCTACTACTCCTGCTGCTACTGCTGCTACTACGGCAACTACTACTATTGCTGCTACTACTATAGTTACTACTACTACTACTTCCACTACTGCTACTACTCCTCCTCCACCTACTACTGCTACTATTGCTGCTGCTGCTTCTTCTATTACTACTTCTACTACTTATCCAGCTACTAATACTACTGCAATGTCTACTGCTACTACTATTGCCACTACTACTATTTTTACTACCACTACTACTACTCTTGCTACTGCTACTACTACTACTCTTGCTACTGCTACTACTACTGCTTCTACTACTATTTCTACTACCACTAATACTACTCATCCTGCTACTACTACTGCTCCTACTGCTATAATTACTACTGCTGCTACTGCAACAACAACAACTACTACTACTACTATAACCACTACTACTATTATGATGAGTATTACTACTACTACTTTTGTGATAGCAACAGTAGCTTATTCAATGACTACTACTAGCACAACTACTACTGCTACTTCTACTACTATGACTACTACTACAACAACAACAACTACTACTACTAATACTACTAGTTCTACTATTGCTACTATTACTACTACAACTATTATTACTCATATTACTACACCTATTACTACTAATAGAACTATGACTACTACTAATACCACTACTACTACTATTACTCATATTACTACTGCTATTGCTACAACTACTTCTACTACTATTACTTCTACTACTACTGCCGCTGCTACTCGCACTTCTACTACTACTAATACTACCACCACTACTACTACTACTACTACTACCATCACTACTGTTACTTCACTTCTACTTCTACGACAACAACCTCTCCTACTACTGCTACTACTATGACAAATACTACTACTACTACTGCAAGTACTGCAACACTACTACCACAAGTACCACTACCACAAGTACTACTACTAGAATTACTACTACTCCTACAACTACTACTATTACCACTACTAATACTACTACTAACCCTACTACTACTATATTGACTACCAATACTACTACTACTCCTATGAGTACAACCACTACTCCTATTGCAACTACTACTACTCCTACTATTACGACTATTACTACTACTACTACCATTACTATAAATTCTCCTATTATAATGACTAATACCGCTACTACTACTACTCCTCCTACTATCTACTACTTCTATTACCACTACTACTATTACTACTACTACTACTACTACTACTACTACTACTACTACTACTACTACTACTACTACTACTACTACTACTACTTCTACTGCTACTCCTATTACTACTACCACTATTACTGCTTCTGCTACTACGACTGTAATAACTAATAATATTAATACTAATACAACACCTACTACTACTCCTATTACAACAATAACAACTACTACAATAACAACAACAATAACTACTACTACTACTACTAATACAACTACTATTACTACTACTACTACTGTTGTTGTTGCAGCTGCTACTACTACTACTACTACTGCTACTACTACTACTACTACTATTGCTGCTACTATTACTGCAACTACTACTACTGTTACTACTACTTCTACTTCTACTCCTACTACTACTACTGTGACTACTAGTAATACAACTCCAATTACTACTTGTACTACTACCCAAACTACTACTACTATTGCTACTACTGCAACAGCAACAACTGCTACTACTACTACTACTACTACTACTACTACTACTACTACTACTACTACTACTCCTCTTAATACTCCAACTACAACTTCAACTACTACTACTACTACTACTAGTTCTACTATTACTATGACTGTGACACCTACTACTATTACTAGTAGTAGTAGTGGTAGTGATAGTAGTATTAATAGTAGTAATAGTAATAGTTATGGTAGTATTAGTAGTGCTGGTGGTGGTGGTAGTATTAATAGTAGTAATAGTAGTAGTTATTGGAGTGGTAGCAGTGATTGTAGTATTAGTTGTAGTAGTAGTGTAGTAGTAGTGGCTGTATTAGTAGTAATAGAGGTAGTAAAAGTTACAGTAGTAGCAGTAGTTGTTATAGTAGTAGTAGCAAGAGGAGGAGTAGTAGTAGTAGTGGTTGTATTAGTAGCAATAGAGGTAGTAGAAGTAGCAGTAGTAGTAGTAGTAGTAGTTATGGTAGTAGTTGTAGTAATAGTAGTAGTAGTAGTAGCAGTAATATGAGTAGTAGTAGTGGTAGTATTAGTAGTAGTAGTAGTAGTAGTAGTAGTTGTTGTTGTTGTTGTTGTTGTTGTAGTAGTAGTAGTAGTAGAAGTAGTAGTAGTCATAGTACTAGAGGTAGTAGTAGTACTAGCAGCTGTAGTAGTAGCAGCATAAGTAGTAAAAGGAGAAGTTGTATTGAAAGTTGTAGCAATAGTAGTTGTGGAAGTAAGAGTAGTAGTATTAGAAGTCGCAGTCATTGTTGTTGTAGCATAAATAGGTGTAGTTATCATTATTGTTATAGTAGTAGTAGTAGTTGTAGTTGTAGTAGTTGTAGTAGTAGAAACAACCATTGTAGCTGTGGAAGTAGTAGCAAGAGTAGTAGTAGTAGTGATAGTAGTGGTTGTAGCACTAATAGCAACAAAAGTAGCCATAATAGTATTAGAAGAAGTAGTAGCAGAATTAGTAGTAGGAGTATTTAGTAGTAGCAACTATGGTTGTAGAAGTAGTAGAAGTAGGAGTAGTGGTAGTAGTAGCTGGTGCTATAGTAGTAGGAGTAGGGGAAGTAATAGAATGGGTAGTAGCAGTAGTAAAAGTAGTAGTAGTATTAGTAGTGGTAGTAGTGCTAGCGAAAGTAGCATTAGTTACAATAGTAGTAGCCGTAGTAGTGGAATTAGCAACTACAGTCGTAGTCATAGTAGCAGTAGCAGTAGTAGTAGCAGTAGGAGTTGTAGTAGTTATAGTAGAAGTAGTAGTAGTAGGAGAAGTAGTAGCAGTAGTAATAGTAGTAGTAGTAGTAGTAGTAGTAGCAGAAATAGCAGTCATTGTAATAGTAGCGGCAGTAGTCATAGTTGTTGTAGTTGTAGTACGAGTAATAGTAGTAGTAGTAATAGCAGTGATAGTAGCAGTAGCAAAAGTATGAGTAGAAGTAGTAGTAGTAGTAATAGTAGTAGTTGTAGCAGTAGTCGTAGTACTAATAGTAGTAGTAGTGGTAGAAGCTGAGGTAGTAGTAATATCCGTAGTAGAAGTAGCAAAAGCGATAGTAATAGTAGCAGCAGGAGTAGGAGTAGCAGTAGTAGAAGCAAAAGAAGCTGTTGTAGCACTAGTAGAAGTAGGAGTATTAGTAATTACAGCAGCAGTAGTAGCAGTAGTAGAAGTATAAGTAGTTGTAGTAGCAGTAGTAGCATGCGTATCAGTAGTAGCAGTAGTGGTTGTAGTAGTAGTTGTAGTTGGAGTAGTAATAGTTGTAGTAGTAGTGGTAGTAGAAGTAATAGTTGTTGGAGTAGTATTAGTAGTAGTAGTAGTAGCAGCAATCATTATACGAGTGGTAACAATAGCAGGGGCAGTAGTAGTGGTAGTAGGAGTAGCCATTGCAGTTTTACTAGTAGAAGTGGTAGCAGTAGCAGTAGTAGTAGGAGTATCATTTGTAAAAATAATAGTAGTTGTAGTAGTAGTCGCAAGGGTAGTGATTGTAATTGTAGGCATAGGAGTAGTGGAAATAGTAGCAATAGTGCTAGTAGTCGGAGTTGTAGTGGTAGTAGTAGTAGTAGCAATAGTAGGTGTAGTAGTAGCAGCAGCAGCAGTAGTAGTCGTTGAAGTAGCAATGGTTGTAGTAGAAGTGCTAGTAGTAGGAGAAGTAGAAGCAGTAGTAGTTGTAGAAATACTAGTCGTAGTAGTAGTGGCAATAGTTGTTGTAGTAGTAGCAGTAGTAGCAGCAGTAGTAGTAGTGGTAGCAGCCGTAGTAGTTGTAGATGTAGTAGTAGTAGTAGTAGAAGTAGTGATAGCAACAGTAGTAGGCACGATATTAGTAGTGGTAGTAGAGGTAGCAACAGGAGTAGTACTAGTAGTAGTAGAAGGAGCAATGGAAGCAGTTGTGGCCCGAATAGAAGTAGGAATGGTAGTAATACTAGGAGTTGTGGTAGCCGTAGTAGGAGTAGCAGTAGCAGCAGTAGAAGTATAAGTAGTTGTAGTAGTAGGAGTGTCAGTAGTAGTAGTAGTCATTGTAGTTGTAGTAGTAGTTGGAGTTGTAGTGGAAGTGGTAGTAGCGTTAGTAGCAGTAATAGTAGTAGTAGTAGTAGTAGTAGTTGTTGTTGTTGTAGTAGTTGGAGTAGTGTTAGAAGTAGTAGTAGCAGTAGTAGTCGTAGTAGGAGATTTAGCAGTATTAGAAGAAGCAGGTTTAGTAGTAGTAGTAGGCATAGCTATTGTAGTTGTAGTAGTAGAAGTCGTAGTAGAAGTAGCAGTAGTAGGAGTATTATTAGTTAAAATAATAGTAATTGTAGTAGTAGTTGTAGTAGTAGTAATAGGAGTAGTTGTTGTTATAGTAGGCTTAAGAGTAGAGGAAATAGCAGTAATAGTTATAGTAGTAGGAGCAATAGTGGTAGTAGTAGTAGCAACAACTGTAGTTGTTGTAGTATTGTAGTAGTTGTATTAGGTGCAATAGTAGTAGCAGTAGTAGTTGTTGTCATTGCAATTATAGCCATGGTAGTAGCATTTGTAATGGTAGCAGTAATCGTAGAAATAGAAGTAGCAATAGTTATAGTAGCAGTAGCAATAGCAGCAGAAGTAGTTATGGTAGTAGTGAAAGTAGTAGAAGCAGAAATAGTAGTAGTAGTAGTAATTATAATAGTTGTAGGAGTAGTAGTTGTAGTTGTATTAGAAGTAATAGTTGCACGACTAGACGTACTAATAGCCATAGTAGAAGTGGTAGCAGGGGCAGTAGCACTAGTTGTAATAGTAGTAGTAGTAGCGATAATCATAGTAGTAGTCATAGTAGCAGTACTAGCTGCAGCCATAGCAGTGGTAGTAGTAGTAGTAGGGTAAGTAGTAGTCGAATTAGTAGCGACAATAGTAGCTGTGGAAGCAGTTGTAGTTGTAGTTATAGTAGTACTACCAGTAGTAGTAATAGTAGCAGTTGCAGTAGTAGTAGCAATAGTAGTAGTAGTAGTAGTAGAAGCCGAAGCAGCAGGAGTTGTAGCGATAGTAGTAATAGTAGTAGCAGAAGTTATAGTAGAAGTAGTAGTAGTAGTAGTAGTAGTAGTAGTAGCCGTATTAGTAGTAGGGGTAGTCATAGTAATAGTAGCAGTTGGAGTACTAGTTGTAGTAGTAGTGGTAGTAGTAGCAACAACAGCAGTAGTAATCATAGTAACAGGAGTAGTAGAAGAAATAGCAGTAGTAGTAGTAGCAGTAGCAGAAGTAGTGGCAGCAGTAGTAGCAGTAGCAGTAGCAGTAGTAGTAGTAATAGTAGTAGTAGCAGTAGCATCAGTTGTAATAATAGCTGTAGTAGTAATAGTAGTAGTAGTAGTAGTATTTGTAGTAGTAGAAGTAGCAAAAGTAGAAGTAGTAGTGATAATAGTTGTAATAGTTGTAGTAGTAGTATTGTGGTAGTAGTTGTTGTAATAGGAGTAATAGAAGTAGTAGTAGTAGCAGAAGTGGTAGTAGTTGTTATAACAGTACTAAAAGTAGTTGTTGTTATAGTAATAGTAGTGGTAGCAGGAGTAGATGTTACAGTACGAATTGTTGAGGAGAAGGCGTAGTAGTAGGTGTAACCTTAGGAGTGGCAGTAGACGAAGTAGTAGTAGTAGCAGCAATTGTAGCGGTAGTAGCTGTGGTAGCAGCAACAGCCTTCGTAGTAGCAGTAGTAGCAGTAGGTGTAGTAGCCATTGTAGCAGTACTAGTAGTAGTAGTATTAGTAGTAGCATTAGCAGAAGAAGTTGTCTAAGTAGTAGCAGCAGTATTAGCAGTAGCAGCAGCAACAGCAGTATTAGCAGCAGTAGTAGTAGAAATTGTTGTAGCAGAAGTAGTAGTAGTCATAGTATTTGTAGTGGTAGTAGTTCTGTTAGTATTAGTAGTAATAGTATTAGTAATAATAGTGTTGTAGTAGTAGTGTTAGTTATAGTAGTATTTATAGTAGCAGAAGTAGTAGTTGTAGTAGTAGGAGTAGTACTAATCGTAGTTGGAGTAGTTGTGGTAGGAGTAGTACTAAAACTAGCAGTAGTAGCAATAGTTGCAGAAGTGGTTGTACTAGCAATGGGAGTCATAGTAGGAGTTGTAGTAGCAATCACAATAGTAGTAGTTGTTGTTATAGCAATAGTCGCAGCAGTAGCAGTAGTGTTAGTAGCACTATTAGTACCAGTAGTAGTAGTAGAAGTAGAAGTAGTAGTAGTAGCAGTAGAAGCATAGTAGTAGTAGTAACTGTAGTAGTTGTTGTAATAGTAGCTGTCCTAGTAGTCATAGTAGTAGTCATAGTAGCAGCAGTAGTAGCTGCAGGGGTCATAGTAGCGGTTGTAGCAGTCATAGTAGTCATAGCAGAAGTAGTAGCCGAAGCAATAGTCGGAGAAGTAGTAGTAGAAGGTGTAGTAGTAGTAGTTATTGTAATAGTAGTAGTAGTAGCAATATAGTTGTAGCAGTAGTAGTCGTTGCAACTATAGTGTTAGTAGGAGTAGCAGTAGTAGTAATGGCCGAACTAGTAGCAGTAGTAACAGTAGTAGGAGAAGTTGTATTTGTAGCCAAAATAGTAGCTGTAATAGTAGTAGTATTTTTAGTAGCAGTTGTACTTGTATTTTTGGTAGTAGCAGCAGCAGCAGCAGCAGTAGTAGTAGTAGTAGCAATAGTAGTAGCACTAGCAGTAGTAGCAGCAATTATTTTAGTGGTAGCAGAAGTAGCAGCAACAACAACAACAATAGTAGTGTAGCAGTAGTAATAGTAGTAGTAGTAATAGCAGTAGTCGTGGTAACAGTAGTAGCAGCCATTGTCGTAGTCATTGTAGCAGTAGTTGTTGTTGTTGTAATAGTATTAGCAGTAATTGTTGTAGTACTAGTAGAAGTAGTAGCAGTAGGAGAAGTAGTATTAGTTGTATTACTAGTAGTAGTTATACTTGGAGCGATAGTAGTAGTAGCAGTGGTAGCAACAGTTGCAATAGTAGTAGTAGTAGTAGCAGCAGCAGCAATAGCAGTAGTAGTAGCAGTGCCGCTATTACAGCTATTGCAACAGTAGTAGCAGTAGCAGCAGTAGTAGTAGGGGCAGTTCTTGCTGTTGTAGTACTTGTAGTATTAGGAGTCAAAGTAATAGTAGCAGTAGAAGTAATCAAAGTAGTAGTTGTAGTAGTAGTAGTAGTAGGGGTAGTTTTTGCTGTTGTAGTACTTCTAGTATTATGAGCCAAAGTAGTAGTAGACGTAGAAGTAATCATAGTCGTAGTTGTAGTAGTAGTAGTAGTACTCGCAGTAGTAGTTGTAGTAGTAGTAGCAGTAGTAGTGGAAGCCATAGTAATAGAAGTAGTAGTAGCAGTAGCAATAATAGTAGTAGCCGTAGTATAGGAAGTAGTAGTAGTAGGAAAAGTAGTTGTTGTTGTTATTGTGGGGGAAGTGGAAGTAGTAGTAGTTGTTGTAGTAAAAGTCGTAGTTATAGCAATAGTAGCAATAATAGTATCACTAGTACTAGTAGTAGTTGGAAAAGTAGTTGATGTAGTAGTAGTTGTAGTTGCAGGAGTAGTAGAAGCATTAGTAGAAGCAGTAGTAGAAATAGTAGTAGTGGCAGAAGCAATATTAGTGGTAGTGGTAGTAGTAGAAGTAATAGTATTAGCAGTAGCAGTAGTAGCAGCAGCAGCAGTAGTAGTATTAGAAGTCGAAGGAGTAGCAGTGTAGTAGCAATAGCTGTAGTAGCATTAGCAGTAGTAGTAGAAGAAATAGTAGCAGTATTAGTAACAATAACAGCAATAGCAACATTAGAAGTAGTAATTGTAGCAACGACAACAACAATAGTAGTAGTAGTGGTGGTGGTAGTATTGGTAGTAGTAGTAGTAGTAATAAAAGTCGTAGTAGTAGCAGTAGTACTAGTAGTAAAAGTCATAGTAGTAGCAGTAGTATTTATAATAGTACTAGCAGTAGCAGTAGTTGTAATAGTAGCTATAGTAGAAGTAGTAGTAGTTGCAGTAGCAGTAGAAGCATTAGTAGTAGAAATAGTAGTAATAGTAGCAGTAGCAAAAGAAATATTTGGAGCAGTGGCAGTAGTGGTAGTAATAGTATTAGCAGTAGCGGCAATAGCAGTAGAAGTAGCAGCAGTAGCAGTAATAGTAGTAGCAGTCGAAGGAGTAGCAGTGTAGTAGCCATAGTAGCAGTTGCATTAATAGTAGTAGTAGGAGAAATGGTAGTAGTATTAGTAGCAACATCAATAATTACATCATTAGTCGTAGTAGTAGTAGTAGCAACAACAATAATAGTAGTAGTAGTAGTGGTAGTAGGAGTAGTCGTGGTAGTAGGAGTAGTCGTGGTAGTAGTAGTAGTAGTAGTACCAATAGTAAAAGAAACAGTAGTAGTACGAGTAGCAGTAGTAGCAGGAGCAGTAGTAATAGTAGCATTAGTAGTAGTAGTGGCAGCGGTAGTAGTAGTAGTAGCAGTAGTAGCAATAGTAGTAGTAGTAGTAGTTATGAAAGTAGGAGAAGTAGTAGGAGTTGCAGTAGTAGCAACAGTAGGAGAAGTAGCAGGATTAGTACTATTAGTAGCAGTAGCAGCATTAGCAGCTACAGCAGAAGTCGAAGTTGTAGTAGTATTAGTAGAAGTAGTAGTAGTAGTAGTAGTAGTAGTAATAGCGGTAGCAATAATAGTAGTAGTAGCTATTATTGTAGTAGTTGTCTCCTTATTAGTAGGAGCAACAACAACAATAACAATAGTAGTAGTAGTAGTAGTAGGAGCAGAAGCAACAGAGGCAATAGTAGTAGAGGTAGTTGTAGGAGAAGTAGAAGTAGTAGCAAACGTAGATGCAGTTGTTGTAGTTGTAGTAGTAGTAGTACAAGTAGTAGTTTTTGTTGTGATAGTTATAATTGTAGTAGTAGTGGAAGTAGTAGTGTAGTAGTAGTAGCGAAAGGAGTAGAAGTAGCAGTAGCTAAAGTAGCGATTGTAGAAGTAGTAGTACTAATAGTAGCAGTAGTAGTAATAGTAGCAATAGTAGTAGTAGTCATAGTAGTAGCAGTAGCAGCAGTAGTAGTAGCAATAGCAGCAACAATAGCAGTAGTAGTAGTGATAGTAGTAGAAGCAGTAGTAGTAGTTGTAGAAGTAGTACTAGTCGTAGTCGCAGTAGTTGTAGAAGTAGAAGTAGTAGTAACAACAGCAGTAGTATTATTAGAAGAAGTAGTAGCAGTATTAGTAGCAGTAGGAGTAGCAGTAGCAATAGTTGTTATAGCGGCTGTAGTAGTAGGAGTAGTAACAGTAGTTGTAGTAATAGTAGAAGCCGTAGTAGTTGTAGTATTAGTAGTAGTAGTGGTCGATGTAGCAACAGTATTAGCAGTTGTAGTAGCAGTTGTAACTATTGCAGCAGAAGCAGTAGCAATAGTAGTAGTTGTAACAGTAGTAGGATTAGCAATTGTTGCTGTAATAGCAGAAGTAGTATTAGGAGAAGTAGTAGTAGTAGTAGCAGTGGATGTAGTAGTAGTAGTAGTAGCAGTAGTAGTAGCAACTAGAGTAATAGAGGTCGTAGTAGCAATAGTAACAATAGTAGGGGGAGTAGCAGTTGTAATAGTAGTAGTATTAGTAGTAGAAGTAGCAACAGTAGTAGCAGTTGAAGTAGCAGTAGTTGTAGTTATAGTAGCAGCGGTGGTAGCAACAGTAATAGTAGTAGGTGAAGTAGTAGTTGTTGTTATTGTAGGAGAAGTAGTAGTAGTACAAGAAGTTGTAGTAGTAGTTATAATCGTAGTAGTAGTAGTAGCAGTCGTTGTAAATATAGTTGTAGTAGTAACTATAGCAATAGTAGCAGTAGTAGCAGTGGTAGTAGTAACAGTAGCAGTAGAAGCATGAGTAGCTGCATTAGTTGTAATAGTATCAGTAGTAGTAGCAATAGTAGCAATAATAGTGCTAGAAGTGGCAGCAGCAACAGTAGCAGTAGAAGCAGTAGTAGTAATAATAGTAGTGGGAGAAGTCGTAGTAGTAGTAGTAGTATTAGTAGCGACAATAATAATAATAATAGTAGCAATAGTAGCAGCAGCAGCAGTAGTAAGAATAATAGCAGTAGTAGTATTGGTAGGAGTATTAGTAGTAGTATTAGTAGCCACAATACTAGCAGTAGTTATTGTTATTGTTGTTATTGTAGTAGTAGTAGTAGTAGTATTAGAAATAGTAGGAGTAGAAGCAGGAGCAGTTGCAGTAGTTGTAGATGAAGTTGTAGTTGTTTAAGTAGCAGGAGATGTCATTCCAACATTAGTTGTAAGAGTAGCAGTAGGAGTAATAGTAGTAGTAGTAGTAGTAGCAAAAGTAATAGTAGGAGTAGCAGCAATAGTAGCAGTAGTAGTAGCAGTAGTAGCAATAGTAGTAGTAGTAGTATTAGAAGTACTAGTAGTAGTAGTGGTAGTAGCAGTAGTAATTGTAGCAGCTATGGCAATAGAAGCAATAGAAGTAGTTGTAATAGTAGTTGTAGCTATAGTAGTATTAGTAGTAGTAGCAGTAGCAGTACTATTAGCAATCGTAGTAATAACAATAGTAGTAGCATTAGCAGTATTAGCAGTAGCAGCAGTAATAGCAGTTGTTGTAGTAGTATTTGTACTAGAAGAAGTAGTAGTAGTAGTAGGAATAACAGTAGCAGCTATTGTAGTAGTGCTAGATTTTGTAGTAGCAGCATCAGTAGAAGTAGTAGTAGTAGTAGAAACAGCTGTAGTAGTATTAGTTGGAGGAGGAGAAGGAGGAGGAGGAGCAACAGCTATGGTTGTAGTAGTAGTGGCTGCTGTTGTAGTCGGAGTAGTAGTAGTAATGGTATTAATAAGAATAGCAGTAGTAGTATTAGCAGTGGTATCAATAGTAGTAGCAGCTGTAGTAGTAGTAGCAATAGTGTTGTAGAAGTACTAGTAGTAATAAGTAGTAGTAGTAGTAGTAGTAGTAGTAGTAGCAGTAGTTAGTTGTAGTGGTAGTAGTAGGAGTTGTAGTCATAATTGTTGTGCGCAATAGTAACAATAGTAGTTGTTGTTGTCGTAGTAGTGAGTAATCTCAGCGGCAGTAGTAGCAGTAGTGGTAGTCGGAGTAGTAGTAGTAGTAGGAGTAGCAGCAGTAGTTGTAGTAATAAGAGTAGCATCAGTAGTAGTAATAGTAGAAGGAGCAGCAGTAGTAGTGGCAGTAGTAGTAGTAGCAATAGTTGTAGTAGTAGTAGCAATAACTGCAGCAGTAGCTACAGTTGTACAATAGTAGTAGTTGCGAAAGCAGTAGTTGCTGGGGGCAATAGTAGCAGTAGTCACAGTAGTAGTAGTAGAAGTAGTAAGAATAGTAGCAGGACTAGTATTATGAGTAGTCGTAGCAATAGGAGTATCTGTAGTCGTAGTAGGAGTGAGAGTAGTAGTAGTAGTAGCAGCAATAGTAGTAGTGGTTGTAGTTCTATTAGTAGCATCAGTAGTAGTAGTAGCAGCAGTTATAATAAGAGTAGCAATAGTGGCAGTAGCATTAATAGCAATAGCAGTAGCAGTAATAGCAAAAGCAGTGGCAATTATTGTTGTTGTAGTAGTTATAGTAGTAGTAGTAGTAGTAGTAGCAGCAACAATTATACTAGCAGGAGTAGTAAGAGTAGTAGTAGTATTAGCATTAGTAGTAGTAGGAGAAGCAGTAGTGCCAGCAGCATTAGTAGCAGGAGCCAAAGTAGAGTACCTGTAGTGGTAGTAGTAGTGGCATTAGTAATAGTAGCAAGTAGTAGAAGAAATAGCACTAGTAGTAACAATCGTAGTAGTAATAGCAGCAGTAGTAGTAGTAGCAGTTGTAGTAGTAGTTGTATTAGCAGTAGTAGCAATAATAGTAGTAGCAGTAATAGTAGTAGCAGCAATAGTAGAACAAATAGAAGGAGTGGTTGTCGTAGTAGCAGCAGCAGTAGCGGTATAGCTGCAGTAATACCAGTAGCTGTATTAGTAGTTGGAGCAGTAGCTACCATAGTACTAGCAGTCGTTGCTGTTGTAGTAGTAGCTATAGTAATAGTTGGTGTAGAAGTAGTAGTTGTAGCGGTAGTAAGAGTAGTATTAGTAGCAGTAGTACTAGGGGAAGTAGCAGTAGTAGTAGGAGGAGTAATAGTTGAGGCAGTAGTCGCAGTAGTAATCGTAGTAATAGTAGTCAGAGTTGTCGAAGTAGTAGTTGTTGTAGGAGTTGTAGCAGCAGCAGCAGCAGCAGTAGTAGTAGTAGTCGTAGTAGCAGTAGTAGTAGCTATCGTAGCAGTAGTAGCAGTTGTAGTTATAGTAGCTATGGTAAGAGTAGTTGCAGCAGTAGTAGTAGTTGCAATGGTTGTTGCTGTAGTAGTAGTAGTAGCAGCAGTAGTAGTAGTAGTCATCGTACGACTAGCGATAGGAGTAGCAGCAGCTGCAGCAACTATAGAAGCAGTAGTGGTGGTGGTGGTGGTGGTAGTAGTAGTAGTAGTAGTAGTAGAAGCTGTAGCAGTTGTACTGGCTGTAATAGTAGTAGTATTAGCAGCAAGACTTGTCGTAGAACTTGCAGTAGCAATAGCAATGGCAAGTGTAGTAGTTGTAGGTGTAGTAGTTGTAGTAGTAGTAGTAGTAGTAGTAGTAACAGTTGTAATAGTAGTAGTAGTAGTAACAATTGTAATAATAGTAGTAGTAGTAGTAGTAGTAGTAGTAGTGGTAGAAGTAGCAGTAGCAGTAGGACTAGCAGTAGCAGTAGTAATTGTAGTAGTAGTAGCAGCTATTACAGTTGGAGCAACAGTTGTAGTATTATGAGTAGTAGTAGCAGTAGGAGTAGTAGGAGTAGTAGTAGCAGTAGTTGGAGTAAGAGTAGTAGCAGTGGTATTACTCGCAGAAGTAGTAATAGCTCTAGTAGCAGCAACAAGCGCAATAGTCATAGTGGTAGTAGTAATACTAGTAATAGCAGCAGTATTAGTAGCATTATGAGTAGTAGTTGCAGTACAACCAGTAGTAGTAGCAGTGGTAGTAGGAGTGGGAGTAGTTGCAGTAATTGTTGAAGTAGTTGCGACAATTGTTGAAGTAGCTGTATTAGTAGTAGCAGGAGTAGCTGTAGTGATAGTAGCATTAGTATGAGTAGGAGTAGCAATACTACTAGTATCAATAGTCATAGTATTTTTAGCAATAGCAACAGTTGTAGTAATAGCAATATTAGTAGGACATAGGAGGAGGAGGAGTAGTAGTAGTGGTAGTAGTTCTAATAGTAGTGGTACTCATAGTACTAGTAGTAGTAGCAGTAGTAGTAGTCATAGT
>RXID01015238.1:0-42727 GCA_005019695.1 Trichopus zeylanicus subsp. travancoricus | reverse complement strand
CCACTACAACAATTATCACTACCACTACTAGTAGGCCTGCTAATCTTACTACTACTACAGCTTCTCCTACGACTACTATTATCACAACTCCTACTTTTGTTACTACTCCTACTACTCCTACTGCTCCAACTACTCCTCCTTCTCCTCCTCCTCCTCCTACTACTACTACAGCTACTCCTCCTCCTCCTCCTACTACTATTACTACTCCTACTACTACTACTTTTTCGACAGCTACTACTGCTACGACTATCGCTACTACTACTACTACTGCTACTACTGCTAATACTACTGCTACTCCTGCAACTACTATTGCTACAACTCCTCCTACAACTACTGCTACAACTTTTACAACTATAACTACCACTACTACTACTACAACAACAACAACTACTGCTGCTGCTACTACTCCGACTAATGCTACAACTACTCCTACTACTATTGCAACTACTACTACTCATACTATTGGTACTACCACTACTACTACTTCTACTCCTCCTACTTCTAATACTACAACTACTACTATTGCTGCTACTACAACAACTACTACTACTACTGCTGCTGTTGCTACTCCTCCTCGTCCTCCTCCTACTCCTGTTATTACTACTACTGCTACTCCTACTATAATTGATACTACAACTGTAACAACAACAACTACTACCACTACTATTACTCGTGCTACGACTACTACTAATACTGCACCTACTCCTACAACTACTGTTTCTGCTACTTCTACGACTAGAACTACTACTACAATTACTTCCACAACTCTTAGTACGACTGCTGCTGCTGCTACTACTACACGGCTACTACTTCTCCTCCTACTATGACAACTGCTACTGCTACTACTACTACTAGTAATACTGCTACTACTACTACTATTGCTACTTCTACTACTACAACTACTAGTACAACTACTACTACCACTACTACAACTCCTACTCCCACTACAACTGCTACTGTTACTACTACTACTACTACTGCAACCGCAACTGCTATTACTAATACTGCTATGACCGCTACTACTTCTGCTAGTGCTACTATTGCTTCAAGCACTATTACGGCTACAACTAATACCAGTACCACCACTGCTGCCATTGCTAATGCTACTACTACTACTCCACTATAACTACTACTATGACACTACTACTACTACTCATACTACTACTACTCCTACCACTACTGCTACTATTGTCACTGCTACTACTACTAGTATCACTCATGCTACTACTTCTCCTACAACTACTACTACTATGACTACTACTGGTACTACTACTAATACTACGACTACTACTACCATCACTACTGCTACTATGACTACTTCTGTTACTACTACTGCTACTACTACTATAGCTACAGCTACTACTAATACTACTATTGCTACTACTACTAGTACTGCTGCTGCTACCACTACTACTACTAGTATTGCTGCTGCTACTACTACTACTACTTCTAGTACTACTCCTCCTACTACTACTCCAACTACTTCTACAACAACAACTACTACTACTACTACCAATACTACTGCTACTACTGCTACTACTGCTACTACTTCTACTACTCCTACGGCTACTGCTGCAACTACCACTACTACTTCGATTGTGACTACTATTACTACACCTCCTGCTAGTACAACTGCCATTACTACTATAACTCATACTACTACTACTACTATTCCAACTAATATTACTACTACTACTAATATTACTATTATTACTACTACTATTACAATTGCTACTGCTATTACTATTAATGCTACTATGCCTACTATGACCACTGCCACTACTACTACTACTACTACTAGCCCCCTTTGTACCACCGTACTCCTATTCCTACTACTACTACTACTACTACTACTACTACTACTATTACTATAGCTGCTGCTACTGCTACTAGTCCTACTACTAATTGCTCCTACTACTACTATTACTACTGCCACTGCTACCACTCCAACTGCTACTCCTACTACTATTACTACTACTACAACTAATTCTACTACTACAAATATTACCACTACTACTACTACTACTTCAACTACTTCTGCTGCTACTATTGGTTCTACTTCGACTACTATGACTACTACTACTACTACTACTGCTACTATGCTACCGCAACTACTCCTACTACTACGGCTACTACTACAACCACTACTACCACAACTACTTCGACTATTACTATTGCTACTACTTCTACGACTGCTTCTACTACTACTACAACTACTTCTACTAGCACCACTACTACTCCAACAACTTCTACTCTTACAACTTCCACTACTACTATTACTGCAACTTCTACTACTACTCCTACTACAACTACTACTACACTACTACTTCTACAACTACTAAGACTACTACTGCGACTCCTACTTCTATAATGGGTAAGACTACTACTGCAACTATTGGCACTACTACTACAACTACTACTATTTTTGCTACTGCTACTACTACTATTACTACTCTTGCTACTACGACAACTACTACGACTACCACTAATACTACTACCATAACTGCTACTACTGCAACTACTACTACTTTTTCTGCTACTACTACCTGCTACTACTACAACTATTACTACTACTATAGTTACTACTACTACTTCTGCTAGTACTGCTACTTCAGCGACTACTGCTATTGCTACTACGACTTGTTCTATTGTTGCTACTACCACTACTACTACTGCTATTACTAGTACTGCTACTACTAACACTATTAGTATGACAACAACTACTGCTGCTGCTGCTGCTGCTACTACAACGGCTACAACTATTGCTACAACCGCTTTTGCAACTACTACTACAACCACTGCAACTACGACTACAAGTATTGCTACGACAACAACAACAACAATAACAACAACAACAACTACTACTACAATAACTATTACAATGAACACTACTACTACTTGTACTACTACAACTACTCCTACTCCTACTCCTCTTACAACTACAACTACTTGTACTACTACAACTACTCCTACTCCTACTCCTCCTACAACTACAACTACTACTACCACTACTCTTACTACTCCTATTCTTGCTATAACTACTACTATTACTACTACTACTACTACTATGATACCTACTGCTACTACTGCTACTACTACTACCACCACTTGTCTTATTGCTCCACCTCTTGCTACTATTACTACTACATCAATGCCTACTACAGCTACTACAACTACAACTCTGATTCCCACTCCAACCCCTACTACTACTAATCCTTCTGCTACTACTACTACTACTACTATAGTACTACTACTATTATACCTACTCCTACTACTCCTACTACTATTTTTACCACTAGTCTTTCTGCTCCTACTCTTACTTCAACTACTACTACCAAAACTCCTACTACTGCTACTCCTACTCCTACTAGGACTCCTACTCCTACCCCTCCTACCATAACTACAACTATCACTACTACTATAACAACAACTGCTACTACCATGACTACTACTACTTCTATTACTCCTACTACTGCTACTATTGCTAGTACTGCTATTATTGCAACTGCTATTGCTACTCTTATTACTACTATTACCCCAATTACAACAACTACTACTGCTACTACTACTATAACTACTACTACCTCTACTACTACTGCTGCTGCTGCTGCTGCTACTACAACTACTACTGCTACTACAACTACTACTAGTACTAGCGCTACTACAACAACAACTACTACTACAATTACTACTACAACAACAACTACTACTACTATTATTACTACTACTTCTACCACTCTACTACTCCTACACCTACTCTACTCCTACTACTACTACTACCACCACAATTCCTACTACTCCTTCTCTTGCTACAACTACTACTACTCCAACTCTTACTTTTGCTACTACTACTCCTAATTTAACTTATACTTGTACTAGTACAACAAAACCAATAAGAAAAACAACAACTCCTACTACTACTACTAATACTACTACCCCTACTACTACTTCTACTACAACAACTGCTGCTATCACTATTGCTAATACAAGTAATACTATTACTACTACTGCTGCCGCTAATACTTCTAATACTAATGCTATCAATACTCCTACATCTCATAATACTCCTACCACTACTACTATTACGACTACAATAACTACTACTACTAGTACTCCAACTACCACTACCAATATTACTACTACTAATACTAATACTACTACTACTGATACTACTACTACTCTACTATTGCTACCACTACTACTACTACTACTATTGCTGCTTCTACTACTACTACTACTACTACTCCTTCTCCTATTGCTACTATTATGACTAGTACTACCACTACTACAACGATTAGCATTACTACATGACTAATTCTGCATCGACTACTGCCACAGATACTACTACTACTGCCACTCCTCCTCCTACTACCACTACTACTATTACCTCAGTTACAGCTACTATTACTCGTACTACTACTCCTACTACTATAACAATAACAACTACTACTCCTTTTCCTACACCTGTTCCTACTACTACTACTACTACTGTTGCTGCTGTTACTACTTCTACTACAACTACTATGACAACTACAACAACAACAACAACAACTTCTACTACTTCTACTCCTATTACTACTACTACTACTACTTCTACTACTACTACTACTATTACTTGTACTACTAGTATTACTACTACAACTACTACTACTATTATTTCTTCTATTACTACTGCTACTACTACAACAACTACTATAACTACTCCAACTACTCCAACTACAACTACTACTACTGCTATTACAGCTACTACTACCCCTACTACTACTGCTGCTGCTATTACAACTACTACTTCTACTACTGCTATTATTAGTACTACTGCTGCTACTAATACTGCTATGACTACCACTACTACTATTGCTGCTATTAGTACTACACGATGACTACTACTACTAGTTCTAGTACTACTACTACAATAACAACAACTACTACAGCTACTACTACCGCTTCTAGTGCAACTTTTGGTGCTAGTTCTACTACCACTCTTGCTACTACTGCTACAAATCAAACTATAAGTTCTACTAATACTACTACAACTACTACTGCTGTAACTACTATTACCCCCTATAGATTTACTACTGCGGCTACTAGTACTATTACTACTATTGCAACTACTACTACTGCTACTACTCCAACTATTATTTTTACCAATAGAAGTACTACAACAACCATAACTCCTACTACTATTATTACTTGCACGACTACTCTCGCTGCTACTACTAGTACTGCAACGACGACTACTTCTACTATTGCTAATGGTGCTGCTACAACAATTGCCACTAATACTACTACTATTTCAACTACTACAACAACTACTACAGCTACTACTACTATTACTACTACTTCGGCGGGAACTACACTTGCTGCAATTACCACTACTGCTATAATTAATACTACTACTACCACTACAACAACAACTACTACTTCTATTACTAGTACAACTGCTGCTGCTGCTGCTACTCCTTCTACTACTGCTACTACTACTACTACTTCTACTTCTACGCCTACTCCAACTCCTACTCCAACTCCTTCTCTAACTACTGCTACACCTACTATGACTACTACTACTGCTACTACTACTACTACTACTACTACTCAAACTACTACTACAACCACAATTGCTCCTACTAATCCTACTACAAATAATGCTACCACTACTCCAACTATTACTACTCCTCTACAACTCCTACTCCTACTCCCACTACTCCCACCACTACTACTACTACTACTACTACTACTACTACTACTACTACTACTACTACTACTACAAGTGCTACTACTACTATTACTACTTCTAGTGCAACTGCTACAACTACTGCTGCTGCTGCTGCTACTACTACTGCTACTACTAGTACTACGACTACAACCACACCTGCTCTTACTATTGCTACTACTAGTACTACACCTACTCCTAATACTGCAACTACTACTACTACTACTACTCCTGCACCTACTACTGCTACAACTATCACAACAACTACAACAACTACCTCTAGTATTATTACTACTACTACTCCAACCACTACTACCTCTACTACTATTACTACTATTACTACTAATAATAATAATAGTAATAATACTGCTACTACTACTACTCCTACTATTACTACTTCTACAACTGCTACAACAGCTACTCTACAACTACTTCTGCTAGTACTACCACTGCAAATACTACAACTATTGTTGCTCCTACGACTATTGATGTTGCTACTGCTGATACTTTGCTGTTACTACTACTACAACTACTACCATTGTTGCTGCTGCTGGTCCTACTACTACAACTACAACTACTACTACTGTTATTGATATTGTTGGTACTACTACAACTACAACTGCTACTTCTACTACTACTATTACTATTACTATTGCAACAACTACTATTGCAACTAAATCTACTACTACTACTACTTCTAATACTAATACTACTACTGCTACAACTACTACTTCTTCTTCAACTACTAGTATTGCTATTTCTTCTTCTACTACTAGTACTGCTTCAAATACTTCTACTTCTACTACTATTACTACTACTACTACAACTACTACTACTTCTACTACTAGTATATCTGCTACTACAACTAATTCTTCTACTGCTATTACTACTACTATTACTACTTCAATTACCATTCCAACTGCTACCCCTACTCCTACTCTGACTACTACTACACCTACCACAACTAGTACTACTACTACAACAACAACTACTACTGCTGCTGCTACTATTGCTACTACAACTGCTGCTACTAATCCTACCGCAACTACTACTTCCACTACACCAACTATTACTACACCTACTACAACTCCTACTCATACTCCCACTACTACTACTACTACTACTACTACTACTATTATTACTAGTACTACTACTAGTACTACTAGTGCTACTACTAGTAATACTACTACAACTACTAGTACTACAACTACACCTACTTTTACTCATACTGCTTCTACTACTACACCTGCTCCTACTACTAAAACTACAACTCCAACTACTACTCCTACTGCTACTACTTCTATGACAACTACTACCACTACTCCTACTAACTCTACTATTACTGCTACTACAACTCTAACTCCTACTACCTCTACTACTACTACAACAACTTCTACTACTACTACAACAACTACTACTACTACTTCTGCTACTGCTACTACTACTATTACATCTATAATTGCAACTACTGCTACTCTATAACTACTGCTTCAAGTGCTACTACTAGTACTACTGCAAATACTATAGCTGCTACTACTATTGTGGCTGAGTTGCTGCTACTACTGCTCCTACTACTACTAGTACCACTACAACTACTGTTGCTGCTGCTGCTGGTACAACAATTACAACCATGACTACTACTTCTACTACTACTACTACTACTACTTCTACTGCTGCTGCTACTACTACTACAACAACAACCACTACTGCTACTACTACTATTATTACTAGTACTACTTCTACTACTACTTCTACTTCTACTACTATTACCACTTCTAATACTTCTACTACTACTACTACTGTTACAGCTACTTCTACTTCTACGACTGCTACACTATAACAACTACTACTACTACCGCAACTACTACTTCTATACTACTATTGCTACTACTTTTACTACTACATCAACTACTAGTTCTACTTTGGCTACCACATCTACTACTTCTGCTAGTACTGAAGCTACTAGTACTAATACTACTACTACTACTACTCCTCCTGCTACTACATCTACAACTACAACTACTGCTACTCTACAACTACTATTTCTAGTGCTACTACAACTGCTACTGCAACTACTATTGCAGCTACTACTATTGTTGTTGTTGTTGCTGCTACAGCTGCTGCTCTACTACTACTAGTCCAAGTACAAACACTGCTGCTACTATGCTGCTGCTGCTGCTACTACTACTACTACTACTACTACTACTACTACTACTACTACTACTACTATGACAACAAGTACTACTACAACATCTACAACTGCAACAACTGCTACTCTACAACTACTATTTCTAGTGCTACTACTACTGCTACTGCAACTACTATTGCAGCTACTACTATTGTTGTTGCTGCCGCTACTACTGCTGTTGCTACTACTACAACTACGACTACTATTATTGCTACTGTTGGTACTGCTATTACAATTAAGACTACTACATCTACGTCTACTACTACTACTACTACTACTTCCATTATTACTGCTATTACTACTACTTCTACTACTGCTACTATTGCTACTACTACTATTAATGCTACTGTACTGCCACTACTACGATACTACAACAACAACAACTACTACTACTACTACTTCTACGACTACTATACTATTACTATGACTACTACTACTACTACTACTACTACTACTACTACTACTTTTACAACAACTACTACTGCTACTTCTACTACTACTACTACTACTAGTACTACTTTGGCTACCACATCTACTACCACTACTAGTACTAGTACAAACACTACCACTGCTACTGCTACAACAACAACTACTGCTGCTACTACTACTCCTACAATTACTACTACTACTTCTACTGGTACTACTACTACTAGTACTACATCTACAATGACTACTACTGCAACTCCTATTGCTACAACAACAACTACTCCTCCTACTACTACTCTGGCTACTACGACTATAATTAGAACTACTACTATTAATGCTACAAGTACTACTACTACAATTACTGCTTCTAATGCTAATACTACTCCTATTATTACTACCACTACATCTATGACAACTACTACTCTGACTCCTACTACTACAGCAACAACAACTACTAATCCTACTACTACTCCTACTACTACCCGTATAATTACAACTACTGCTATTACTACTACAAATACTACTAGTACTATTACCACGCCTACCGTTACTTCTTCTACTACTACCACAGCTAGTACTATTAGTACTAGTACTAGTACTACTACTACTGTAGCTGCTGCTACTGGTACTACTACTACTGCTGCTGCTGCTGCTACTATTATTACTAAAACTAGTACTACTACTACCACTTCTATGACTACTACTATTGCTTCTAATACTTCTACTACTACTAGTATTATAAATTTTGCTACTGATCCTACTACTATTCTGCTACTGCTACTACTACTACAACTTCAACTACTACTACTTCTACTATTAATTATGCTGCTACCACTACTACTACTACAACTAGTACTAGTACAAACAATACTACTACTACTACTTGTACAACAACTATTGCTACTGCTACTAATACTCCTACTACTACTACAACTACAACTACTACATCTACAACTAGTACTCCAACTCCTACTATTAGAACTTCTACTACTACTATACTCCTACGGGTACTCCTACTGCTACCACTACGATTACAACTACTACTATTAAAAATACTGCTACAAAAATATTACTACTCCAACTGCCAATACTACTCCAACTATAACAATAACTACTACTACTGCAACTTCTTCTACTCCAACCGCTACTGCTACCACTAATGCTATAACTAATACAACAACAACAACTACTAAAACTACTATTACTACTACTACTACTACTACAATCACCACTACTGCTACTACAAGTGCTACAACTGCTACTACTACTACTACTACTAATGCAACAACTACAACTACAACAACTACCGCCACAACTACTATTACAACTACTACTAATACTACTACTTCTATTACACTACAACTACTAGTGCTAGAACAACTACTACTATGGCAACTGCTACTCCAACTACTACGACTACTACTACAACAACAACTACCATATCTACAACTACTACAACCCCAACTTATACTATTACAACTTCTACTACTACTACTACTCCTACAACTACTCCTACTAGAACAACTACAATTACTACAACTACTATTAGAAATACTACTACTACTAATACTGCTACTATTACTACTACTACTACTACTACTACTTCTACTACAACTGCTACTACTAATGCTACAATAACTACTACACCTACTCCAACTACTACAACTACAACAACAACTACTATGACTATTACTACTACTACCACTATTACTACTACTACTACTACTATTGCTACTCTTGCTACCACTCCTACTACTATTACAACTACTAATATAACTTCTGCTACTTTAACTCCTAATACTACAAATAAAACTACTATTCTATTACTAGTATGACAACTACTACTACTCTAACTGCTACTGCTATAATTTTTGCTACTACTACTACTACTACTATTACTGCTACCACTACTTCTACTACTTCATCTACTGCTATTACTAATACTAATACTACTGTTACAACTACAATTACTACTACTGCTACTACTTCTGCTACTATTTCTGCTACTATTGCAACAATAGACACAACAACAACAACTACAACTACTACTATTACAACGACAACTACTACTTCTACTATTACTACGTCTACAACTACAACTACTACTAGTACTATGTATAATAATTCTACTCTTTCTCCAACTACTACTCCTACTCCTACTACTACGACAACTTCCACTACTACTACTACTACTATTACTACTAACTCCTAACACTTGTACTTCTAGTACTACTACTAAAATAATTACTACTGCTACTGCTACTGCTACTACTACAATAACAACTACAACTACTACAACTACTACTCCAGCAACTACTACTTCTCCTCATACTATTACTAGTACTCCTACTATGACTACCACTTCTGTTACAACCACTACTACCAAGACTACTACTACTAGAACTATTATTCCAACTACTACAACTACCGCTACTACAACTACTGTGACTATTACCACTACTACTACTACTACTTCTGTTACTAAGACTCCTACCCCCAACACCTACTCTTATTGCTTCTACTACTACTAGTAGCACTGCTACTACTACTACCATTACTACTACTGCTGCTGCTACTATTACTTCTATTACTACTGCTACCATTACTACTATCACTACTACTGCTACCATTACTACTACTACAACTACTACTACTGCTACTGCTGCTACTAGCACTACTGCTACTACAGTGAATACAACTACTAGTACCAGAATGAATACATCTACTACTACTACAGCTACTATTACGACTGCTACTACTACTACAGCTACTACCCGAACTGCTTCTACTTCTCCTACTGCTACAGCTACTACTACTACTACTGCCATAGCTATTGCTACAACTACTACTACTGCTGCTACTACTTCTACTAGAGTAGCTACTACTACTACTACTACTATTACCATAACTCCTACTATTCTTATTCCTACTACTAGTACAACTACTACCACAATTGTTACTACGATTATTCCAACTACTACTACTCCTCAAGCTGCTACTACTGCTACTACTATGGCTGCTACTACTACATGTACTACTTCTACTGCTACTACAGCTGCTAATACTACTACTACTACGGCTGCTACTACTACATGTACTGCTTCTACTACTACTGCTACTGCTAATAATAATACTACTACTAATACTACTACTGATACTGCTACTATTACCACTGCTATTACTACTAGTACTACTACTATTGCTACTGTTGTCATTGCAGCTGCTACTGCTAACACTACAGCTACAACTACTATTAATACTACTACTACTACAACTACTACAGCTACTATTACAACAACTACTGCCACTACTACTACGACTACAATAACAACAACTAATACTACTACTGCTCCTACTGCTACTGCTACTCCTATTGCTACTGTTACAACAACTACTACTATAGCTACAACAACTACTACTACTTCTACTACTACTACTACCACCACCAACACCACTACTACTACTGGTGGCAGTACTCTTGCAACTACATCTACTACGTCAACCAGTACAGAAACTTCTACTGTTCCAACTACTTGTACTACTACTATTGCTGCTATTGCTACTACTACTACTACTATTGCTGCTATTGCTACTACTACTACTACTACTACTATTACTACTATTACAACAATTGCTACTACTTCTTCAACCACTAATGATACTAGCATTGCTACCACTACTAAAACAGCAACCACTATGGCCAATGCTACTACTACTACTACTACTTCTGCTACTACTGTCACTACTACTACAACAACAACTGTTAGAACAATAACTACTACTATTACTACAACTACTTCTACTACTGCTACTACTACTACTACCATTGCTACTCCTACTACTGCCATTATTACTATTGCTACCACTACTGCCACTACTACTTTCACTTTAACTACTTTCCCTACTACTGTTCCTATTGCTACCACTTTTCTACTAATATTGCTACTACTACAACTAATTCTGCAACTACTTCTGTCATAACTATTGGCACTACTACTACTACTTCTACTACTAATACTACTACTACCATAACTACTATTAGTACAACCACTACTACTACAACAACTACTGCTGCTCTTACTTCTATTGCTGCTACTAACACTACTACTACTACCACTACCCCTACTACTTGTAATACTACAACTACAATAACTACTACTACTTACGCTAGTACTACTATTTCTACTTCTACTACTACCAATATTACCACTACTACTACCACTATTATTTCTACTAGTACTTCTACTACTATTGCTACTACTACTACTGTTACAGCTACTACTCCTATTGGTACTACTACTCCAACTACAACTACTACTTCTATAACTTCTGCTACTGCTAGTGCTACTAGTATAACTACTACTATGACAACTGCAACTACAGCTACAACTACTATTGATGCTACTTCAACTACTACTATGACTACTGCTCCAGCTACTACTTCTGCCACTACAGCTATGCTATTACTATTACTACTGCTACTGCTACTAATACTACTATTGTGACTACTTCTATTACTACTTATGCTGCAACAATAATTGCTTTTGCTACTACAGCTACTATTGCTACTACTGTGATTGCTTCAGTAAAATACGACTATTGCTACTACTTCTACTGATGCCACTACTACTGCCGCTACTACACCCGTACCACTACTAGTGCTACTACTGCTACTACTACTACTACAAAAGCTGTTGCTGCTACCACTACTGTGGCTACTACTACTGCTACTACTGCTAGAGGTCTTAATACTACTCCTATTGCTGCTAATGCTATTGAGACTACAACTTCTTCGACTACAATGGCTGCCACTAATATTTCTACTATTGCTGTTACTACTACTACTACTACTGCTGCTGCTGTTACTACTACAACTACTACTACTATTCTCAACCCTACTACAACTACAATAACAACAACTACTGCTATTGCTGCTACCACAACAACAACAATTACTATTACTGCTACTTCTACTACTCCAACCACTACTGCTGCTGCTGCTGCTACTGCTACTACTACTACTACTACTACTCTTAACTGCTACTACCCCTACTACTACTACTGCTACTACTGCTACTACAACTATTACTACTCCTACTGCCACTATTGTTGCTACTGCTACTACTGCTACTACTATTTCTACTACTACTACTACTACCAGTACTACTACTATCCGACTACTGCTACTACTTCTATTACTAGAACTTTTGCTACTATTGCTGCTACTACTATTATTGCTACTACTACTACTACTACTCCTATTCCTTCCCCTACTATTGTTGCTACTACTACTCCTACTACTACCGCTTTTGCTACTCCAACTATTGCTACTACAACAACCGCTACTATCACTACTACTACTCCGGCCACTCTTATTACTACTACTACTACTACTATTACTGCTACTTCTCCTAATACTAATACTATCCCTACTCCTACTATTACTACACCTACTACTCCTACTATGACTACTGCTACTACTCCTAATACTCCAACTGGGATTCCTACTACTACTACTCCTCCTATACCTCCTACTGCTCCTCCTACTACTCCTACTACTCCCACTCCTAGTACCACTACTGTTTCAGAAGCTACTCCTACAGCTACAACTGCTACAATTGCTACTACTACTGCAACTACTGCTTCTACTTCTACAACTAATATTGCTACAACTCCTACTACTACTGCTGCTGCTATGTTTACTACTGCAACTCTTACTACTACTGCTACTGCTACTAATGCTACAACTATTCCTACTACAATTGCTCCTAATACTACTACTATCGGTGCTGCTACTACTACTACTACGACTACTACTACTACTATTATGACCACAACTACTACTACCACTGCTTCTCCTCCTCCTCCTACTACTAGTACTATTACTACTACTACTACTGCTGCTGCTACTACTTCTACTACTCCTCCTCCTCCTACTATTGATGCTATTCTTACTACTGCTACTGCTACTACAATTGATCCTACAGCTACAACAACAACAACTACTACTTTTACTACTACAACTGCTACTAGTGCCACTACCGCCACTATTACTACTACTTACTACTTCTACCTCTACTACTATTGCTACTACTACTGCTTCTGCTACTAATGCTACTGCCACTGCTACTACTCTTACTGTTACGATCACAACTACAACTACAACCAATACAGCTACAACTCGTTCTTCTACTGCAACTGCTATTGCTAATACTACTACTACTACGGGTACGATTGCTGCCGCTGCTACTTCTACTATTGCTATTACTAGTACAACTACTACAACCACCACTACTACTACTACTAATATTGACACTATTACCGCTACTAAATCTGCTACGGGTACTATTGCTACCAGTACTACTATGGCAACAACAAATAGTACTACTACTGCTACTGCTATAACCAATGCTACTACTATTGCTGCTGCTGCTACTACTACTACTACCACTACTACTAGTACTATGACACTATAGCTACTGCTACAACAACTACTGCTTCTGCTACTACGGCCACTACTGCTACTACTGTCACAGCTACTATGACTACTCCTATTACTACTATGACTACTACTGTTGCTACTGCTGCTGCCCCTACTAGTCCTAATGCTACTCCTACTACGACTACTACAACCAATACTACTACTATCACGACTGCTACTACGATTACTTCTATTACTACTACTACTACTGGTACCACTACTCCTATAACTACTGCTACTGCTACTACAGCTACAACTACTACTAATGCTAATACTGCTACTACTACTTCTGCTAGTACACTTACCACTGCTATAATTACTACTACTCCTATAGCTGCTGCTACTGCTACTATTACTGCTTTTACTACTTCTACTACTGTTGCTACTACTGCAACTACCACTACTACTTCTACTACAACGACTGCTACTATTGCAACTACCACTGCTACTTCTATTGTGACTACAACTTCTACACCATCTACTACTACAACTACCACTACGACTACTAAAACTACCATTACTACTACTGCTATTGCTACTACTATTACTACTACTACCACTATTACAACTACTAGTACTGCCACTACTACTACTATTGCTACTACAACTGCCTCTGCTACTAATGCTTCTGCCACTACTACTTCTCCTACTATAACTTCTGCTACAACTACTACTGTTACTACTACTACTACTACAACAACAACTGCTACTGCCATTACTATTACTACTACTACTACTACAACAACAACTTCTACTGCTTCTGCTACTACAATGACTATTACTACTACTACCGCTAGTTCTATTACTTTTGCTACAACTACTACTACCACTACTACTACTACTGCTACTCCAATTACAACTGTTGCTGCTGCTACTACTACTCCTATTACTACTACTACGACTGCTAATACACTTGCTGCTGCTGCAACAACTGCTACTATTACTACTACTACGATTATCGCTACTACACCTACTCTCACTCCTATGGCTACTACTACTTATAATATAACTACTAATTTTGCTACTACTGCAACTACTACTACCAATATATCTACTACTACTACTTTTGCTACTACTACTATTGCTACTGCTACTGCTACAACAACAACAACTACTACTACTACTACTACAACTACTGCTGCTGCTGCTGCTGCTGCTGCTGCTCCTACTGCTGCTACTGCTACTACTACTGCTACTACTACTACTACCACCATTGCGACTCCTTCTACTACTACTGCAACTACTACTACTTCTATTGCTACTAACACGACAACTTGAACTATGATATTTGTTGCAACTACTACTGCTTTAACAACTGCTAATATTACTACCAATACTACTACTCTAACTCATAATACTTCTACTACTACTACTACTCCTGCTGCAATCACTGCTCCTCTTCCAGCTGCTATAGCAGCCACTACTACTAATACAACTTTTACTACTCCTACTCCTTCTACCACTACTACTGCAACTATAGCTACTAGTACCGCTCCTACTACTACAACTACTACAGCTACTACTACTAATACTACTACTAGTACTGCTACTATAAATACCTCTATTGCCACTACTGCAGTTTCTGTTCCTAGTCCTATTACTATTACTATTACTACCTCTACTGCTACTACTATTGCTACAACTACTACTCTAAAAACTACTACTACAACTACTACTACTAATACTGCTACTACTACTCCAATTTTAGCTACTATTGCTACTACTTCTTCTACTACTACTAGTTGTCCTACTACTTCTCTTACAACTACTACTACTATGACTACTCCGACTGCTACAACAACAACTGCAACTACTACTACGGATGTTACAACTTCTACTGCTACTCCTACAACTATCACTACCACTATTACTTCTAATACTACTACTACAAATGCTATTGCTACTAAAACTGCTACTACTGCTGCTGCTGCCACTATTACTCCTACTGCTTTGACTGCTTCTGTTACTACCGCTACTACTATTACTGCTACTACAACTGCTAGCGCTACTTCTACTGCTATCGCAACTACTACTACTGCTACTATTGCTACTACTACTACTACTACTACTACATCTAATTGAACTACTACTATTACTACTGCTGCTGCTGCTGCCACTACTATTGCTGCTACTACTACGACAACTACTTCTACTAGCACTACTACTACTCCTACCACTACTATTATGACAACTACCAATACTACTCCACCTACTACTACTATACTACTACTCCGATAACTACTAATAATACTACTACAACCCCTACTATTACAACTAATACTATGACTACTACTACTACTACTACTACTACTACTACTACTACTACTACTACTACTACTACTACAACAACAACAACTACTACTACTACCATAATTACTACTATTACTGCTATTGCTACTACTACTCCAACTACTCCTACTACTTCTACTACTCCTACTACTACAACTTCTACTGCCAATACTACTCCTATTGCTGCTACTTCTACAACTACTTCTTCTACTACTACTGCTACTCCTACCTCTATAACTACAACTACTGCTACAACTATTACTACTACGACAATCACTACTGCTACTATTACTACTACTACTACTACTTACGCTACTGCTACTTGTACGACTGCGACTACTGAAGCTACTACTACTACTACTACTAATGTTACTATTGCTACTACTACTACTTCTACTACTACTCCTATTATTACCACTACTCCTACTACCACTACGACTACTAATCCTACACTAGTACTACTGCTACCACTATTACTACCTCAACTGCTACTCGTACTACTACTCCTCCTACTACTACTAAAACTACTACTACTGCTAATACTATTACTACTACTACAACCACTACTGCTACTACAACAACAACAACAACTACTACTACTACCACTATTACTATTACCACAGCTACTAGTACTACTTTGACTGCTACTCGTACAAGTACTCCTACTACTAAGATTGCAATTACTACTACTACTATTATTAGAACTGCTACTACTAATACCACTGATGCTGCTGCTGCTGCTACTCCTACTACAAGTACTATGACTACTTATACTATGACTAATACTACCACGACAACTACTACTACTACTACTACAGCTATTACTACTAGTACAACAACTACTACTGCCACTACAACTACAACAACTATGACTACAACTATGACTACTACTACGGCTACTACTAATGATACTCCTACTACTTCTACTATTACTACTACTGCTACTACTGCTACTACAATGATGCAACTACTACAACAACAAATACTATGGCTAGTACTACTACTACTGCTGCTATTAGTACGGATATTGCTTCTACTACTGCTACTACAACTACTACTGTTGCTGCAACTACAACTACTATTACTACTACTACCACTGCCACCACTTCTCCTACTAATTCTACTACTACTAATAATACTACTACAACTACTCTTGCTACTACTACTACTACTGCAACTACAACTACAACTTCTCCTACTCCTTCTACTACTGCTGCTCCTACTGCTACTAAAACTACTACGACTACTACTACTACTACTATTATTACTACTACCGCTACTACAACTGCTTCTACTACTATCACTGCTACTACCACAACTATTGCTACTACTACTACAAATACGATTACTAATACTACCACTGCTGCTGCTGCTTTTGCTGCTACTATTACCACTACTACGACTACTTCTACTAGTACTGCTATTACTACTACTACTACTATTACTATTACTACAACTACTGTACCACTGCTACTACTGATACCACCACTACTACTACAACTAGTACTATTACTACTACAACTGCTACGCTACTGCTGCTACCACCATCACTACTATAGTTACTATTACAACTACGACCACCATAATTACTGCTGCTACTCTACTTCTCCTACTACTGCTAACTTTTGCTGCAACGAATATTGCGACTACTGCTATCACAACAACAACTACTATTATTACTACAATTGCTGCTGCTACTGCAGCTACTACTTTGACTACTGCTCATGATCTTACTACTGCAACTACTATTACTAGTAGTGTTGTTATTGCTACTACCACTACTGTTGGGCTGCTACTACTTGTACTGCTGCTACTAACACTACTTGTATGGTAACAACAACAACTACTAAAACTTCTGCTGCTGCTATAGTGACTACTACAGCTATTGCTATGACTGCTTTTGGCACTACTACTACTGCCTTAACTGTACACCTATTGACTACAACTATTGCTACAACTACAACAACAAGTACTACTACTATAACTATTGCTAATACTACAACAACAATAACTAATACCACTACAACTACCACTATTGCTACTACTACTACTATAATTACTATGGCTACTACTGCTACTACTACGGCTACTACTGCTAGTGCTATACTACTAAGACCACTACTACTACAACTACTACTTCTACTATAACTACTACTACCACTAATACTATTACTACTACTACAACAACAACAACTACTATTACGATACCTACTTCTACTCCTACTACTACTATTATTACTACTACTACTACTGCTACCACTAGTCTTACTGCTCGTACTATTGCTACAACTACTACAACCCTAACGCCTACTACTACTACTACTCCAACTCCTACTCCCACTCTAACTCCTACTACTACGGCTCCTACTACTGCTGCTACTCTACTTCTCCTACTTCCACTAATACTACTACTACTATTGCTACTACTACTACTACTTCTGCAGCAACTAATACTACTATTACTAATACAACTATTACTACAACAACTATTGTGACTTCTGCTACTACTGCGACTACTACTACAACTACTACTACTAGTGTTGCAGCTGCTACTACCACTGCTGCTCTTGCTCCTGCTACTGCTACTAATACTTTAACTACTACTGTTGTTACTGCTACAGCTGCTACTACTAACACTACTAGTACGACAACAACTACTTCTACAACTACTACTGCTGCAGCTATCACATTGACTACTACAACTATTTCTACTACTGCGTTTGCTACTACAACTACGATTCCTGCAAGTTCGGCTACAACTACAACTATTACTACAACAACAACTACTACTACAAAAACAACTACAAAAACTACTACAAATACGATGACAACAACTACTACCACTACATCTACTACAACTACTATTACTAGTGCTACCACTACTACTACTGCTACTTCTGCTAATACTATACTACTACCACTACTACTCCTGCTACTACTACAACTACTATGACTACTATTACCAGATTACTACTACTACAACTATTACTACTATTACTACTACTACTACTACTACTTCTACTACTACAACTACTACTACCTCTACTCTTACTGCTCCTACTCTTGCTATAACTACTACTACTATAGCAACAACAACAACAATAACTACTACTACTACTACTACTACTACTGCGATACCTACTACTACTCCTACTTCTACTACTACAACTACCACCACCCCACTTGTCTTAATTCTCCTACTCTTGCTACAACTACTACTACCCGAATGCCTACTACTGCTACTGCTACTTTGACTCCTACTCCAACTCCAACTGCTACTACTACTACTGCTACTACTACTACTGCTACTGCTACTCTACTTCTCAGACTACCACAACTACAGCTACTACTATTGCTACTACTACAACTACAACTACAACTACTATTGCCGTGTATATTGCTACTACTACTACAACTATTACTACTACAGTTACTACTACTACTTCAGCGACCACTACTAATGATGCAACAACTGCTATTGCTACTATGACTAGTTCTATGGTTGCTACTACCACTACTACTGTTGTTGCTGCTGCTACCACTACTTTTACTACTACTGCTGCTATTACTAGTACTGCTACTACTAACACTACTAGTATGACAACAACTACTATTACAACAGCTACTACTACAATAACTACTACTACTGTTGCTGCTGCTGCTACTACAGCGGCTACAACAATTGCTACAACTGCTTTTGCAACTACTACTACTACCACTACAACTACAACTACAGGTACTGCTACTACAGCAACAACAACAACAACTACTACTACTACTACTGCTACTACTACTACTATTACTACTACTACTACTACTACTACTACTACTACTACTACTACTACTACTACTACTACTACTACTACTACTACTACGACTATTACTACTACTACTACTACTACTACTACTACTACTACTACGACTATTACTACTACTGCTGCTGCAACTACTAATGCTACTCATACTACAACTTATACTACTACAAGTACTCCTATTCCTCCTACAACTCCAACTACTACTGCCACTGCTCTTATTGCTCCTATTCTTGCTATAACTACTACTATTACTACTAGATACCTACTCTTACTCCTACTACTACTATCACCAGCACCACTTGTCTTACTGCTCCTACTCTTGCTACAACTACTACTACACCAACGCCTTTTACAGCTACTACAACACCAACTCCGACTCTCACTCCAACCCCTACTACTACTACTACTTCTACTCCTGCTACTACTATAGTACTACTACTATTATACCTACACCTACTAATTCTACTACTATTTTTGCCACTAGTCTTACTGCTCCGACTCCTGCTTCAACTACTACTACTCGAACTCCTACTGCTACTACTACTCCTATTCTTACTCGAACTACTACTCGTACCCCTCCTACTATTACTACAACTACTACTACAACTACTACAACCATGACTACTACTGCTACTACTGCTACTATTGCTAGCACTGCTATTATTGCAACTGCTACTGCTACTCCTATTACTACTATTACCCCAATTACAACTACTACTGCTGCTGCTACTACTACCACTACTACTACTACTACTACTACTACAACTGCTACTTCTACTACTACTACTACTACTACTACTACTAGCGCTACTACAACAACTACTACCTCCATTTACTACTACTACAACAACAACAACTACTATTATTACTACTACTTCTCTACTACTCTACTACTCCTACACCTAATCCTACTCCTACTACTACTATTACTACCACAATTCCTACTACTCCTTCTCTTGCTACAACAACTACTACTACAACTCTTACTTCTGCTACTACTACTCCTAATTTGACTTCTACTACTACAACAACAACAACAACAATAAGAAAAACAACAACAACTACTATACTAATACTACTACCCCTACTATTATTTCTACTACTACAACTATTGTTACTACTACTGCTAATACTAGTAATATTATTACTACTAACACTATTACTACTACTACTACTGCTAATACTTGTAATACTAATGCTCTTAATACTCCTACTTCTCGTAATACTCCTAACACTACTACTATTACTACTACTACGACTATCTCCACTACTACAATAACTACTCCTACTACTAGTACTCCAACTACTACTACAAATATTACTACCACTACTACTAATACTACTAATACTGATACTAGTACTAGTCTACTATTGCTACCACTACTACTACTACTACTACGGCTTCTACTACTGCTAAGATTACTACTACAAGTACTACTACTACTACTACTCCTCCTATTGCTACTATTACGACTAGTACTACCACTACTACAACGATTAGCACTACTGCTACAACTAATTTTGCATCAACTACTGCCACAAATACTGCTACTACTTCCACTCCTCCTCCTCCTACTACTACTGCTATTATTACTCGTACTACTACTCCTACTACTAGTTCAACAACTACTACTACTCCTTCTCCTACACCAATTCCTACTATTACTACTACTACTGTTGCTACTGTTACTACTTCTTTTACAACTACTACAACAACTACAATAATAACAACAACAACTACTGCTACTCCTCCTCCTCCTACTACTACTACTACTTTTACTACTACTACTACTACTTGTACTACTAGTATTACTACTACAACTACTACCACTACTATTTCTGCTATTGCTACTACTACTAATACAACAACTACTATGACTACTACAACTACTCCAACTACTACTACCCCTACTATTACAACTACTGCTACTCTTACTACTACTACTACTACTACTACTTCAACTAATTCTACTACTGCTACTTCTACTACTAGTATTACTACTATGACTACTACCACTACCATTTCTGCTATTGCTACTACTAGTACTACAATAACTACTATGACTACTACAACTACTCCAACTACTACTACTACTATTACAACTACAGCTGCTATTACTACTACTGCTACTACTACTACTACAACAACAACAACTACTACCACCACTACTACTACTCTTGCTACTACTACTACTGCTACTATGAATACTACTACTACAACAACTACTACTGCTTCTGCTACTACTGCTACTACTACTTCTGCTACAACAACAACGACTACTACTACTACCCATACTACAACAACTACACTTACTACTACCTCTACTACTACTATTACTATTATTGCTACTTCTTCTAATACTACTACTACTTCTACTACTACTCCTTGCACTACTCATCCTACACGTATTCCTATTACTACTCTTGTCTTTGCTACTACGACTATAATGACTACTACTACTATTACTACTACTACTATAGCCACTACTATTTCTACAACTACTCCTATCACTATAACTACTACTACTACTACTACCACTACTACAACAACAACAACAATAACTACTACTACTGCTACCACAACAACTATTACTATTATGCCTATTCCTACTCCTACTATGACTACTACTACTACCGCCACTAGTCTTACTGTTCCTACTCTTGGTACAATTACTACTACCAAAACTCCTTCAACAGCTACTACTACTTCTACTCCTACTCCCAATCCTACACCTACTACTATTACTAGTACTGCTGCTGCTACAACAACTACTACTATTGCTACTATTGCTACTACTACTACTATTGCTGCTGCTACTACTACTTCTATTGGAACAAGTACACAGACAATAACTATTACTACTACTACTTCTACTGCTACTATAACTACTACTGCTATAACTACTACTACTACTACTCCGACTCCTACTACTTCTATTATTGCTATTGCTATTTCTAGCGCTTTGATTGCTGCTCGTACTACTACTCCCACTCCTACAACTACTCCTACTGCTATAACTATTACAATAATAACTACGATTACTACTACCATTAGTAGCGAGACTACTACTTCTACTTCTACCATTACTGATATTTCTTCCTCTTCTACTACTACTACTATTGTTACTACAGTTGCTACTAATGTTGCTGCTACTCCAACTACTATTACAACTACTACTATGACTACTTCTACTACTACCACCATTGCTACTGGTTCAGCTACTACTACTATTATTAAACTGCTACCGCTACTAATGTTCCTTCTACTTCAACTACTATTACTACTATTACTACTACCACTACTACTACTATGACTACTACTACTACTACTACTCCTACAACTACTACCACTATGACAACAACAATAACAACAACTACTACTGCTCCTATCACTGCTACTATTGTTACTATAACTCCTACGAATACTCTTGCTACTACGTCCACTACGAAAACCACTTTTACCGCTGCTGTTGCTACAACTACTCATACTAACATGACTACTACTACACCAACTCCTACTATTACTCTTACTACTACTACTACAACAACAACTACTACTACTACTATGATTACTACAACAACTACTAGTATGTCTACTACTACTACTACTACTATTACTGCTACTACGACGACAACAACTACAGCAACTACTACTACTACCACTGCTACTTCAGCTACTACTATTACTTCTACTATTAGTACTACTATTACTACTACTGCAACTACAACTACTATTACTGCTACTACTGCTGCTATTTTTACTAATGCTACTACTAGCACAACAATAACGATTACTACTACAACTATCACTACTATTCCAACTGCGACTAGCACTACAACTACTACTAAAAATACTACTCCTACTACTATTATTCCTCCTAACACTCCTACTACTTCTATTACTACTATTACTACCACCACCACCACAACTACTATTACGACTACTACACTACTACTACTATTACTCCAATTACTACTATGCCTACAGCGACTACTATTATGATAACTACTCCTACTACGATTGCTACTTCTACTACTACTACTAATGCTACTACTGCTACTACTATGATTTCTAATAGTGCTACTACTAGTTCAACTACTACTACCACTAGTACTACAACTACTTGTAACAATCCGACTACTTCTGCTGCTACTACCACTACTACTACTGCTGCTATAACAACTACTACTATTACTACTGCTACTGCTGCTACTGCTACTGCTACTACTACTGCTGCTACTGCTACTGCTACTACTACTACTACTACTGCTACTATTACAACTACTTCTATTACTACTACAACAACTACCACCACCACCACCACCACCACCACTACTACTACTACTTCAGCAACTACACTACTATTACTACTTGTACTACAACTACTATTACTCCTATTACTACTACTGCTACTGCAACTACTATTACTACTACTACTATTGCTACTATTACAACAACTACTACTACTACTAGTACATTTTCTTCTTCTTCTTCTTCTTCTACTAGAGCTACTACTACAACTTCTACTATTGCTACTTCGACAACAACTACTACTACTATTATGGGTACTTCTACTACTACTACGACCACTGCTACTACTACTACTACTACAAGTACTATGACTTCTTACTATGACGTCTACAACCACTGCTACCTCTACTTGTAGCTATAGTAGTAGTCACAGCAGCAGTCATAGCAGTAGTAGTAGCAATAATTATAGCAGCATTAGTAGTAGTACTAATTATAGTAGTAGTAGCAAATATAGTAGTAGTACTACTAAAAGTAGTAGTTGTGGTAGTTTTATTAGGAGTAGTTGTAGCAGCAGAAGCAGTAGAAGTAGTAGTAACAAAAGTAGTAGTATTAGTAGTACTAGAAATAATAGGAGCAAAAGTAGTAGCAGTAGTAGTAGTAGCACAAGTAGCAGCAGAACTAATACTAGTGGTAGCACTACTACTACTAGGACTACTACTACAAGTACTGCTACGGTTATGAGTGCTGCTGCTACTTCTACTGCCACAACAACAACTACTGCTACTATGACTACTACTACTGCTACTGCTGCAACTACTATTACTACTACTACTACTACTAGTACTACTACTATTAGTACTACTACTACTACTACTGCCAATACTACTACTAATATTGCTACTACTACTATTACTTCTACTACTACTACTACTACTATTGCTACTACTACTACTACTACTACAACTACTACAAATACTATTGCTACTACTGCAACTGCTACTACTTCTACTACTACTACAACTGCTGCTACTACTACTACTACATATACTTCTACTATTGCGACTACTGCTATCGCAACTACTACGGCTACTACTAACTACTACTACTAGTACTTTTGCTACCGCAATAGCTACTGCTGCTACTACTAGTACTATAGCAGCTACTGTTGCTACTATTGACACTATAGCTGCTACTACTACTAATACTATTATAGTAGCTGCTACTATTAGTACTACTATAATTATCACTACTACCACTACTACTGCTATTATTATTGCTACTACTACTACTGCTGTTACTACTACTACTACTACTGCTCCTGCTACTTCTACTTCTACTACACCTACTACCACTAGTATGTCTACTATCACTTTTATTACTACTGCTACAACTACTCCTGCTAATAATACTACTACCACTACTGCTACTGCTACTGCTACTACTACTACCAATAGTAATAACAGTACTAATACTAGTACTACTTGTTCAACTAGTACTACTACTCCTACTACTACTATGACTACTACTATTGCTACTACTACTACGATCACTATTGCTACTACTACTACTAATACTACTACTGCTACTATCTCTACTATCACTAATGTTGCAACTATTAGAACTGCTACTACTACCACTACTAAAACACCCTCCATTACTACTACTGCTGCTACTACTACCACTACTGTAACTACTACGACTAGTACTGTTGCTGCTGGTACTATGGCTACGAGTGCTACTATTACTGCTATTAATACTATAACTACTCTGCTACTATTGATGTTGCTACAAATGTTGTAACTACAACCAGAACTACTACTATTGCTACTGTAACTATTATTTCCCGTAATATTACTGCTACTACAACAACTACTACTACTACTACTGTTAATGCAACCACTACTATTACTACTACTACTACTACTCCAGCTTCTACTGCTACTATTACTTCTACTATTACTACTACTACTACACCTAATAGTTTTCCTACAATAGAAAAAAGTACTATTTCTCCTGCTAGTAACATTGCCACCACTTCAACTACTGCTACAAATACAACTATAACAACTACTACTACTGCTACAACTGCTACTGCTGTAACTAGATGTGCTAGGAGTGGTGGTAGCGATAGTGGAAGTAGTAGCAGAAGCTATAGTAGTAGTAGTTATTGTAGTAGCAGTAGTCATTATCGTAGCAGCATTAGTAGTAGTGGTGGTTGTTGTAGTAGTAGTAGTAGTAGTAGTTGCAATAGTAGTAGTAGTACTTGTAGTAGACTAGTACTAGTGAAAGTAGTAGTTGTAGTAGCAGTAATAGTAGTAGCAGTAGTGGTAGCAGTAGTAGAAGTACTAGTAGAAGTAATAGTAGCAGTTGTAGTAGTAATAGTAGTAGTGGTACTAGTAGTAATAGTAGTAGTAATAGTAGTAGTACTACTACTACTAGTAGGACTTATAGTAGTAGTCATAGTAGTGGTAGGAGTAGGAGTGGTGGTGGTGGTGGTGGTGGTGGTGGTGGTGGTGGTGGTAGTAGTAGTAGTAGTAGTAGTAGTAGTAGTTTTATAGTAGTAAGTTGTAGTAAGTAAAGTAGTAGTAAGTAGTAGTAGTAGTAGTTATAGCAGTAGTAGTAGTAGTGGTATCTATAGCAGTAATAGTATGTTAATGTTGTATTAGTAGTTGTTCTTGTACTAGTAGGTGTAGTACATGTAATCATAGTAGTCACATTAATAGTTGTAGTAGTTCTAGTAGTAGTAGTAGCAGTAGCAAAAGTATTAGTAGCAACAGCAATAGCAATAGAAGTAGTAGTAGCAAATAGTAGTAGAAATTATAGTAGTAGCAGCAGCTACAGTAGTAATAGTAGTAGCAGTCGTAGTAGTAATAGTGGTAGTAGTGGTAGTAGAAGTAGTTGTAAGAGTTGTAGTTATAGAAGTAGTAGGAGCATTGGTAGCAATATTAGTAGTAGTTGCAGTAGTTGTAGTTGTAGTAGTTATAGTAGTAGTACGACTAGTAGTAGTTGTAGTAGTTATAGTAGTAGTAAGAGTAGTAGTAGTTGTATTAGTAGCACCAGTAGTATTCGGATTAGTTGTAGTAGTAGTAGTCATAGTAGCAGTAGCAGTAGTAGTAGTAGTTGTTGTTGTTGTAGTTACAGTTGTAACAATGGCTACAGTGGCAATAGTAGCAATAGTAGTACCATTAGTAGTACTAGCAGTTGTACTAGTCATAGCAGCACTGGTAAAAGTAGAAGTAGTAGCAGTAGCAACAGTATTAGTAGCAGCAGTAGTAGTTGTTGTTGTTATCATTGTAGTAGCATTCGTATGATAAGTAGTCATACTAGCGGTAGCTAAAGCAGTAGTAGTGGTGGTGGTGGCGGTGGTGGTGGCGGCGGTGGTGGTGGTGGTGGTGGTGGTGATAGTGGTGGTGGTGGTGGTGGCGGTGGTGGTGGTGGTGGTAGTAGTAGTAGTAGCATTAGCTGTAGTGGTAGAAGTCGTAGTAGCAGTCATAGTAGTAGGAGCAGTAATATCAGCAGCAGTAGTAGCGGTAGTAGAAGTAGTTGTAGTAGTAGCAGTAGTAGAAGTAGTAGTTGTTGTATCAGCAGCAGTAGTAGTAGAAGTAGCAGTAGCTGGAGTAGTAGTAGCAGTAAGAAGTAGTAGTTGCAGTATGTGTAGTAGTAAGTAGTGTGGATAAAGTAGTCATCGTTTGCAAAGTAGCAGTAGTGTAGTAATATAGTTAGTAGTAGTAAGTAGTAGTAATAGCAGCAGCAGTAGTTGTAGCAATAGTAGTTGTAGAGTTAATAGTAGTAGAAGTAGTAGTTGTTTTAGTAGTAGCAGTTGTAGCAGAAGTGGTAATAGTAGCAGTAGTAGTAATAGTGGTAGTAGTAATAGTAGTAGTAGCAGTAGTAGTAGTAGTCGTAGCAGTGGCACTAGTAATAATAGTAGTAGTAGTAGAAGTAGTAGTAGTAGTAATAGTAGTAATAGGTGTAGTAGTAGTAGTAATAGTAGTAGTAATAATAGTAGTAGTGGTATTAGTTGTAGTAGCAAAAGTTGTAATAGTAATAGTAGTACTAGTAGTAGCAGTTGTGGTAATAGTAGCAGTAGTTATAGTAGTAGCAGCAGAAGCAGAGTAGTAGTAGTAGCAGCAGTAGTAGTAGTAATAGTAAGAGTACTAGTTGTAGTAGTAGTTGTAGCGGTTATAGTGGTATTCGCTGTAATAGTAGTAGTAGTAGTAGTAGCTGTAATAGCACTAGAAGCTATTATAGGAGCAATAGTAGCAGTAGTAGCTTTGGCAGTAGTAGCAGTAGTGGTAGTAGTAGCAATAGTAGTAGTAGTAGGGGTAGTAGTGGTAGTAGCATCATAAGCCGCTATTGTATTAGCAGTAGTAATAGTAGCAATAGTCATAGAAGTAGTGCTAGTAGTAATTGCAGTAGTTGTTGGAATTGTAGTTGTTGTAGTAGTAGAATTTGTAGCAGTAGTAGAACTGGATGTAGTCATAGTCGTAGTAGTAGTAGAACTAGTAGAAGTGGTTGTAGTAGTAGTAGTAGCGGTAACAGCAGTAGTTGCAATAACAAATATGATTGCAATTGTAGCAGTTGTAGAAGTGTTATTATTATTAGTAGTAGTAGTAGCAATGGATGCTGTAGCAACAGTGGTAGTAGTAGCAGGTGCAGCATTTACAGTAGTAGCAGCAATAGCAGTAGCAGTAGTAGTTCTAGTAGAAGTAGTAGCAGTAGCAGCAGTAGTAGTAGGAGCAGCAGAAGTAGTAGTAGTAGTAGTAGTAGTAGTAGTAGCAGAACTACTAGTACTAGTAGCAGAAGCAACAACAGTAGTATTGGTATTAGCAAGAGTAGTGTTAGAAGTAGTAATAGAAGTAGTAGTAGACATAGTAGTAGTAGTTGTTGTTGTTGTAGTAGTAGTAGCCACAATAGTAGTAGTTGTAGCAGTAGAAGTAGAAGTGGCAGTAGTAGTAGAATTAGTAGTAGTATGTGAAGTGGTAGTTGTAGTGGTAGCTATAGTCGTAGAAGTAGTAGTAGTTGTGGGAATAATAGCTGTAGTTGCAGTTTTAGTAGTAGCAGTAGTAGAGGTAGTAATAGTAGCAGCAACAGTAGTAGTAGTAAAAGTTATAGCGCTAGTAGTAATCATTGTAGTAGTAGTGGTAGTAGTTGTTGTTGTAATAGCAGTAGTAATAGTAGTAGTAGGATTAGCAGTAGTAGAAGTAGTAGTAGTATTAGTTTGTAGTAGTAGCAATAGTTGTAGTGGCCGAATTAGTAGCAATAGAAATAGCAACAGTGGTACTAGTAGCAGTTGTAGCTGTAGTAGTAGTAATAGTAGCAACATTTGTAGTAGTAGCAACAGCAGCACTAGCAACATTAGTAGAAGAAGTAGTAGTAGTAGCAGAAGTAGAAGTAATAGTTGTAGTAGAAACTGCAGTAGTAGTATTATTATTATTAGTAGTAGTAGTAGTAGTATTAGTAGTAGTAGTAGCAGTAGTTGTAGTAGTAGTAGTAGTAGTAGTAGTTGTCATCGTTGTTGTTGTTGTTGTAGTTATAGTATAAGTTGCAATAGCACTCATAGCCATAGTAGTGCTCGTAGTAGCAGTCCTAGTAGGAGTAGTAGTAGTAATTGTAGCAGCAATAGTAGTAGTAATAGTAGTAGCAGCAACATCAGCAGCAGTAGCAGCTGTAGTAGTATTAGTACTAGTAGAAGTATTAGTAGGAATAGTTATCATAGCAGAAGTAGTAGTAGTAGCAGCAGCAATAGTAGGCATAGTTGTAGTCGTAGCAATAGTCGTAGTAGTACGAAAAGTAGCAGTTGGAGTAGTAGTAGCCGTAGGACTAGTGGTAGTGGTAGTAGTTGCAGTGATAGTAGCAATTATTGCAGTAGTAGTAATAGTAGTAGTCATATCAGCAGTAGTAGTAGTTATAGTAACAGTAGTAGTGATAGAAGAAGGAGTAGTCGTAGTTGTAGCAGCAATAGTAATAGTAGTGGTAGTAGCAGTAGTAGTAGTAGTAGTAGCTGTAGTAGTTGTAGTAGCAGTAGTAGCAGCAATAGTAGTAGTATAAGTAACAATAGTAGTAGCAGTAGTAGCAGTATAAGTAACAATAGTAGTGGTAGTAACAGTAGTAGAGGTGTTAGTAGTACAAGTAGTAGTATTACCAGTAGTAGCATCTGTTGTGGCAGTAGTAGTATTTGTTGTACTAGTAGGGGTAGTTGTAGAAGCAGCAACAACTGAAGTAGTAGTTGTAATAGTAGTAGCTGTAGTTGTATGAGCAGCAACAACATTAGTAGTAGCAGGAGTAGTACTAGTAGTGGTAGCAGTAGTAGCAACAATAGAAGTAGTAGTAGTACAAGCAGCAGCAGCAGTAGCAGTAGTAGTAGTAGCCGTAGTAGTTGTTGTTGCAGTAGTCATAGTAGTGGCAAAAAGCACTAGAAGTATAAGTAGCAGCAACCGTGGTACCACTAGTAGTTGTAGCAGCAGCAGCAGCAGCTGCAGTAGTTGTGGTAGTAATAATAGTAGTATTAGTAGTAGTAACAACAATAGTAGTAGCCATTGTCATAGCAGCAGTAGTAATAATAGCAGTGGTAGTAGCAGTAGCAATAGTAGTAGTAGTAGTGGTAGCAGCTGTGGTAGTAGTAGTAGGAGTAGTACTAGTAGCAGTAACAGTAGTGTCAGCAGTAGCAGCAGGAGTAGTAGTATTGGCAAAACTAGTAGAAGTTGTAATAGTAGTAGGAGTAGTAGTAGCAATAGTAGTAGTAGTAGAAGTATTAGGTGCAGTAGTGGTCGTAGTAGTAGCAGTAGTGATAAAAATAGTAGTAGAAAGAGTTGTAGTAGTAGGCGTAGTAGTAGTAGTAGTAGCAGCAGCATTACTGGTAGTAGCAGTAGTTGTATGAGAAGTAGTTGGAGTTGCAATAGCATCAATAACAGTAGTAGTAGGAGTAGTAGTAGCAGCAGTAGTAATAGTTATCGTAGTAGAGGAAGTCGCAATACTAATAGTAGCAGTAGTAGTAGTTGTTGTTGTTGTTGCTGATGTATTTCTAGCCGTATCAGTAGTTGTAGCACTAGTAGCAGTAGCAGTAGTTGCATTTGTCGAAGGAGTAGCAGCAGTAGTAGTTGTTGTAGTTGTAGGAGAAGTAGCAGTAGTAGTTGTTGTTGTTGTAGTAGAAGTAGTCGTAAAAGTAGCACTATTAGTAGCAGAAGTAGTAATAGTAGTAGTTGGAGTAACAGTAGTAGTAGTAGTAGTAGTAGCAGCAGCAGTAGCAGTAGCAGCAGTAGGAGGAGTAGCGTTAGCAATAGTGGTAGAAGTCGTAGTAGCAGGAGCAGTAATATCAGTAGTAGTAGTGGTAATAGCAGTAGTAGCAGTAGTAGAAGTAGTTGTAGTAGTAGTTGTTGAAGAAGTAGTAGTAGTTGTAGTAGTGGCAGTAGTACTAGTAATTGTATTAGTAGTACTATCAGTAGTTGTAGTAGCTGTAGTAGTTGTAGTGGTAGTAGTAGTAGTAGTAATAGTAGTAGTAGTAGTAGTAGTAGTAGTAGTAGTAGTAGTAGTCGTAGTAGCAGTAGTAGTAGTAGTAGTAGTAGCAGTAGCAGTCGTAGTATGAGAAGTAGTTGGAGTAGCCGTAGCGGCAGCAATAGCAGTAGTAGTAACATTAGTACCAGAAGTAGTAGTTGTAATAGTCATAGTAGTAGCAGTAGCAGTAGTAGTAGTAGTAGTAGTAGTAGTCGTACTTGTGGAAGTTGTAGTTGTTGGAGAAGTAGTAGCAGTAGTAGTAGTAGAAGTTGTTAAAGTAGCATTATTAATTGCAGTTGTAGTAATAGTAGTAGTAGTAGTAGTAGTAGTAGTAGTAGTAGTAGTAGTAGTAGTAGTAGTAGTAGTAGTAGTAGAACTAGTAGTTGTTGTTGTTAAGCAGTTGTAGAAGTACCAGCAGTCATTGTAGTGGAAGCAGATGTAGCCGTTGTAGCAACAGTTGTAACAATAGTAATAATAATAGTAGTAGTAGTAGTAGTAGTAACAATAGCAGTGGTAGTAGCAATAGTAGTAGTAGTAGCCGTAGTTGTAGTTGTAGTAGTAGTAGCAGTAGTAGTTGTCATAGTTGTTGTAGTAGCACTAGAAGTATTAGTAGTTGCAGTAGCAGTAGCAGTACTAGCAATAGCAGAAGTAGTAGTAGGTGTAGTAGTAGTCGTAGTAGTTGTACTAATAGTAGTAATAGCAATAGTAGCCGTAGTATTATTAGTAGTAATAGTAGTAGCGTAGTAGTAGTAGTAGTAGTCGTAGTAGCACTTGGAGTAATAGCTATAGTAGCAGTTGTAGTAGTACTAGTAGAAGTAACAAAAGCGGTAGTAGTGCTTGTAGTAGTAGTAGGCATAGTAGGAGTAGTAGGTGTTGTAGTAATAGTAGCGGTAGTAGGAGTAGTAGGAGTAGTAGTAGTAGTAGCAAGAGTAGGTGTAGTAGCCGTAGTAGGAGTAGTAATAGTAATAATAGTAGTAGTAGAAGTATTAGTTTTCATTGTAGTATTATTAGTAGGAGTAGTAGTAATTATAGTAGTGGTTGTTGTAGTAAGTATTAATAGTAGTGGTAGTAGTGGTCGTAGAAGTTGTTGTAGTAGTAGTAGTAGTAGTGGTAGTAGTAGTTGTAGTAATTGGAGCATTAGTAGCAGTACTAATAGTAGTTGTTATTGTTGTTATAGTAGTCGTAGGAGTAGTTGTAGTTGTAGTAGAACTACTACTAGTAGTAATAGTTGTAGTAGTATAAGTAGTAGTATTAGTAGTAGTAGTAGTAGTAGAAATAGTAGTAGTATTAGTAGTATTTGTAGTAGCAGTTGTCGCAACAGTAGTTGTTGTAGCAGAAAGCGTAGTTGGAGTGGTAGAAGGAGTAATAGTAGTAGGAGTAGGAGTTGTCGTGGTAGTAGTAGAAGTCATAGTAGTAGAAGTCATAGTAGTAGTAGAAGAACTGGTAGCAGTAGTCCTAGTAGTAGTAGAAGCAATACTAATAGTAGTAATAGTAGTAGTAGTAGCAATGGTAGTAATAGGAGTAGTAGCGGTGGTAGTAGAAATAGTAGTATTAGTAGTAAAAGTAGTAGTTGTACTTGTAGCAGTGGTAGCTGTAGCAGAAGTATTAGAAGTAGTTGTTGTTGTTGTTGTTGTAGTAGTATTGTTAGTAGTAGTAGTAGTAGTAGTAGTAGCCTTAGCCATAGATGTAATAGTTTTAGTAGAAGTAATAGTAGTAGTAGTTGCGGTAGTAGCAATAGTAGTTATAGAAAAAGTAAGAGCAGCGGTAGGAGCAATTGCAGTATTAATAGAAATAGTAGCAGTAGCACTAATAGTTTTAGGAGGAGGAGTAGTAGTAGTAGAAGTAGTAGTTGTAGTGGTAGCGGTAGTATTAGATATAGTAGCATTAACAGTAGTAGTAGTTGTAGTAGTAGCTGTATTAGTAAAAGTAGGAGTCAGAGATGTTGTATTGGTAGCAGTAGTAATAGTTGTAGTAGTATTAACAGTAGTAGTAGTAGTAGTAGTAGTAGTAGTAGTAGTGGCAGTTGGAGAAGTGGTAGTGATAGTAGTAGGAGAAGTAGTAGTACTAGCAGTAGCAAAAGTAGTATAGTAGTAGTAGTAGTAGTATTAGTAGTAGTAGAATAAGTATTAGTCATAGTAGCCATAGTAGTATAATAGTAGTTGTAGTAGCAATAGCAGTAGTTGGAGATGTAGTCGCAGTAGTAGTATTAGCAGTAGCAGTAGTAAGAGGAGAAGAAACAGTGGTAGTAGTAGGAGACGTAGTACTAGTAGCAGTAACCGTAGTAGTGGTCTAGTAGTATTGGAAGTAGAAGTTGCAGTAGTAGCAACAGCAGCAGTAGTAGTTGTAGTCGCATTTATAGCATTAGTAGTAGCAGTAGAACTACTACTACTACTACTATTGATACTACTAGTCGCAATAGTGGTAGTTGTGCAAGAAGTAGTAGTAGTAGCATTCGCCGTAGTATTATTAGTCATAGTAGTATTAGAAGTAACAGTAGCAGTAGTAGTTGTAATAGTAGTAGTAGTTGTTGTAGTAGTAGTAGCAGTAGTGGAAGCTGTAGTAGTAGTAGTAGCAGTAAAACTACTACTACTACTTCTAGTACAAGTAAAACTACTACTTAGTAGTGGAAGCTGTAGTAGTAGTAGTAGCAGTAAAACTACTACTACTACTTCTAGTACAAGTAAAACTACTACTTAAACTATTATTACTACTACATTTGTTGCTGCTGCTACTACAATTACTTCTAATGCTTCTACTACTAATACTACTATTATTGCTACTACTACAACAACAACTACTACAACAACTCTCACTGCTACAATTACTGCTACAACTACAACTACTACACAAACAACTTCTGCAACATGTACTACTGCTATAGCTACAATAGCTACAATTACTACAACTACAACTACAATAACAAAAACTTCTACTATTGCTACTGCCGCTGCGGCTACAGCTACCACTACTACTACTACTGCTACCGCTACTGTGGCTACTTTTGCTATAACTACAACTGCTATTACTACTACTATTACTACTCCCAGTACTAGTGCTACTCCTACTACAACTCCTCCTACTACTATTACAATACTACACCTACAAGGACTGCTACCAGGTCTGCTACTACTACTCCTACTCCCACTACTTGTACTACTACTATTACTAGTAATGCTACCACTACTTCCACTACTACTACTACAAATACTACAAGTAATTATTACTACTAGTACAACTATTACTACTACCAAAACTATTACTACTACTACTATTTCTATTACTACTACTAATAATAATAATAATAATAATGCTACAACTAGTAAAACAACTACTACTAATTCTACTACTAATACAACTACTAGAAATACTACTCCTTTTATTGCTACTAATACTACTAGTACAACTGCTACTACTATTGTTACTGTTGCTACGACTACTACTAATACTACTTCTACTCCAACTCCTACTACTACTCTTACTCCTACTCCTACTCTGACTACTACTACACCTACTAGTACTATTACTATAAAACTACTACTACTACTGCTACAACAACTGCAACAGTTACTACTAGTAGTATTGCTACTACTAATCCTGCTGCAACTACTGCAATCACTGCTCCAACTATTACTACTCCTACTACATCTCCTACTCCTACTCCCACTGCTACCACTACATCTCCTCCTACTACTACTGCTGCTTCTCCTACTCCTACTACTATTCATACTACTACTCCTACTCCTACTCCTACTCCTACTCCTACTCCTACTCCTACTCCTAATACTACTAATACTACTACTCCTACTCCTACTCCTCCTCCTACTCCTACTACAATTACTACAACTACAACTACAACAACAAATACTACTACTACAACAACTCCTACTATTACAACTAGTACTACTACTGCTACTACTGCTACTCAATGTTTACAACTTGTACTACTACTACTACTGCTACTGCTACTGCTACTGCAGCTCTTATTACTACTACTACTACTACAACTACTACTACTACTATTCCTACTACTATTACTACTAATACTACTACTGTTAGTACTACTAGTACTACTTCTAATACTACTACTACTACTTCTTTGACTGCTTCTACCACTGCTACTACTGCTACTGCTACTATTGCTTCTACTGTTGCTGCTACTATTGCTTCTACTATTGCTACTACTACTATTGTTGTTGCTGCGAGTACTACTACTACAACAACGACTATTACTTCTACCACTACTACTCCTACTACTACTACTACAACTACTACGATAACTAGTACCTCTACTACTACTACTACAATTACCACTGCTGCTGCTACTACTACTAGTACTACTACAACTACACTATTACTTCTGCTACTACTACTTCTGCTGCTACTACTACTACTACTGCTACTGCTTCTAATACTTCTACTACTACTACTATTATTGCTACTATTGCTACTAATACTGCTACGACTACCACTACTACTACTGCTGCTATTAGTACTACATGACTACTACTACTACTTCTAGTACTACGACTATAATAACAACAACAACTACTACTACAACTACCGCTTCTGGTACAACTTTTGGTGCTAGTTCTACTACTACTCTTGCTTCTACTGCTACAACTCAAACTAATACATCTACTAATACTGCCACTACTAGTACTGCTGCAACTACTATTACGCCTATAGCTTTACTACTGCATCTACTACTACTACTACTACTACTGCAACTACTACTGTAACTACTACTCCTACTATTATTATTACTACTACAAGTACTACATCAACCACAACTACTACTACTATTATTACTTGTACGACTACTCCTACTGCTACTGCTAGTACTGCAATAGCTGCTACTTCTACTATTGCTAATGGTGTTGCTCCTACTACTACTTCTACTACCATTGTCGCGACTTCTACAACTACCACTAATACTACTACTATTTCTACTACTACTACAACTACTACAGCTACTACTACTATTACTACTACTTCTGCGAGAACTACTGTTGCTACAACTACCACTATTGCTACTACTACTACTACTACTACCACTACAACAACAACTACTACTTCTACTACTAGTCCAACTGCAGCTATTACTACTCCTCCTTCTACTACTGCTACTACTGCTGCTATTACTACTTCCAATCCCACTCCTACTCCTACTCCAACTCCTACTCTAACTACTGCTATACCTACTACTACTACCACTAAAATTATAACTACTACTATCATTACTACTCCTAATGCGAATACTACTCCTACTACTATTACTACTTCTACTACAACTAATATTACTATTACTGCTACTACTACTACCACAACTACTACTGCATCAATGACTACTACTACTCTATCTCCTACTGATACAACAACTACTACTACTAGTCCTACTACTATTCCTACTACTACCAGTACAATTACAACTACTACTATTACTACTACAAATACTATTACTACTATTACAACTCCTATGGCTAATACTACTCCTACTATTGTCACTACTACTACTACTTCTACTATAACCACTACTACAACTACAAATACAACAACAACTACTACTAGTACTACAACTATTGTTGCAGCTGCTGGTACTATTTCTACTACAATTGTTGTTGCTGTTGGTACTACAACACAACTACAACTACTACTACAACTACTACAACTACTACAACCACTACTACTACTATTACTACTGCTGCTACTATTACTACTACTACTAATAGTACTACTAGTATTAGTACTAGTACTGTTATTGCTGCTACTACGTCTACAACTGCTACTATTGCTTTTACGACTTCTACTACTACTACTATTACTACTTCTGCTACTATTACTACTACTATAGTACTACTATTACAACCACTACAACTACTGCTACTACTACACTACTGATATTGCTGCTGTTGCTGCTACTTCTACTACTGCTGCTACTACACCTACTACTGCTACTACTACTACTACTACTACTACTACTACTACTACTACTACTACTACTACTACTACTACTACCACTACAATTACAACAACAACAACTACTACTACAATTACTACTACTACTATTACGACCACTACTACTAATACTACTCCTACTACTATTAGTTTTACTAGTCCTGCTGCTGCTTCTTCTACCACTACTATTATGACTACTTATGCAACAACTACTAACTACTACAACTACTATTACAACGACAATTACTACCACTATAGCTACTACTACTACTGTTGCTGCTTCTAATGCATCTAATACTACTATTATTAAAGCTACTGCTACTACTAATACTACTACTTGTACCAACTACTACGACTACTACCATTTCTACTACAACCTCTGCTACTACTTCCACTACTACTTCTATGCCTATTGCTACTACTCCTACTACTACTGCTACTGCTTCTACTACAACTGCTACTACTACGACTTAAACGACTTCGTCTGCTACTGTTACGCCTACTTCTACTACTACTACTACTAGTACGACTACTATTACTACTACTACCACTCCTACAGCAACTTCTATTACTGCTTTTGCTACTACTACTACTACTGTTGCTACTACTATGACTACTGCTACTATTGTTGCTCATATTACTACTACTGCTACAGCTACTACTCCTATTGCTATTGTAAGTACCACAAGTACTACTACTACCAGAACTCCTACTACTATTATTACTACTACAACTGCAGCTATACACCGAGTACTATTATTAGTACCACAAGGACTACTGCTACCAGAACTCCTACTGCTATTATCACTACTACTACTACTCTTGCTGCTGCTACCACTACCTCAACAGCTGCTACTTCTAGTTCTACCAATGCAGCTACTGCTACTGCTGCTACTGCCACTATTACCTCTACTACTAATATTAGTAGTATTGATGCTACTATTGAAACTACTAGTACTACTACTACTGTTGCTACTACTACTAGTTCTACTCTTGCTGGTACTACTGCTGTTGCAACTTCTACTACTACTACTATTACTACTACTACTACAACAACAACAACAACAACTACTACTACAACTACTTCCACTACTAGTATATCTGCTGCTGCTGCTACTTCTGCTACTACTATTACCACTGTTACTACTTCTATTATCATTCCAACTCCTACTCCTACTCCTACTCTGACTATTAACAAACCTACTACTACTACCACAACAACAACAACTACTATTGCTACTACTGCTACTACAACTGCTGCTACTAATCCTACTGCAACTACTACTTCCACTACACCAACTATTACCACTCCTACTACAACTCCTACTCATACTCCCACAACAACTACTACTACTACTATTACTAGTACTACTACTAGTACTACGACTACACTTGCTCTTACTCCTGCTCCTACTACTACTGCTACTACACCAACTCCTACTACTGCAACTACAACTCTGACTACTACTCCTACTCCTACTACTGCTATAACAACTACTACCACTACTACTAACTCTACTATTACTACTACTACAACTCCTACTACCTCTACTACTACTACTACTACAACTACTACTACTACTACTACAACTCTGACTCCTACTACCTCTACTACTACTACTACAACAACAACAACTACTATTGCTACTACTACTACTATTGCTGCTGCTGCTGCTAATGCAACTACTACTACTACACCTACAATTGCAGCTACTGCTACTCTATAACTATTGCTTCTAGTGCTACTACTACTACTACTGCAAATACTATAACTGCTACTACTATTGTGGTTGCGCTGCTGCTACTACTGCTGCTACTACTAGTAGTACTACTACAACTACTGTTGTTGCTACTGCTGGTCCAACAATTACAACCACGACTACTACTTCTACTACTACTGCTGCTGCTGCTAGTACTGCTATTACTACTACTTCTACTACTGCTACTACTACTACTGCCGCCACCACCACTACTGCTACTACTACTACTATTACTACTACTACTTCTATTACTACTTCTACTTCTACTACTACTACCACTTCTAATACTTCTACTGCTACTACTATTACAGCTAGTTCTACTACTACAACTACTACACAACAACTATTAATACTACTGCCGCTACTACTACTTCTACTACTACTGCAGCTGCTACTTTTACCACTACATCAACTACTAGTTCTACTTCGGCTACCACATCTACTACTTCTGCTAGTACTGAAGCTACTAGTACTAGTACTAACACTACTACTATTGTTGCTACTACAACTACTACTACTACTACTATTGCTGCTGCTGCTACTACATCTACAATTGCAACTACTACTACTCTACAACTACTATTTCTACTGCTACTACTACTGCTACTACAACTACTATTGAAACTACTACTACTGTCAATATTGTTGCAACTACTGCTGCTCTACTACTACTAGTCCTAGTACAAACACTACTACAACTATGCTGCTGCTACTACTACTAGTAGTAGTAGTACTACTACTACTCCTAGTATGAGTACTACTGCTACTACTACTAGTAGTACTACTACTACTATTATTACTACTACTACTTTTACTACTACTACTACTACTACTCTACAAGTTCTATTTCTAGTGCTACTACTACTACTGCAACTGCTATTGCAGCTACTACTATTGTTGTTGTTGCTGCTACTACTACAACTACAGCCACTATTGTTGCTACTATTGGTACTATTATTACAATTAAGACTACGACGTCTACTACTACTACTACTTCTATTACTACTGATATTACTACTACTACTATTACTACTACTGCTGCTGCTGCTGCTACTATTATTAATGCTACTGCTACTGCCACTACTACTACACTACAACTACTACTACTACCACTACTTCTACGACTACTACACTACCACAACGATGACGACTACTACTACTACTACTACTACTTCTACTACAACTACTACTGCTATTTTACTACTACTACTACTACTAGTACTATTTCAGCTACCACATCTACTACCACTACTAGTACTAATACTACTAGTACTAGTACAAAAACTACCACTACTATTGCTACAACAACAACAGCAACTGCTGCTACTGCTACTGCTACAACAACTACTACGACTTCTACTGCTACTACTACTACTAGTACTACATCTACAACGACTACTACTCCAACTCCTATTACTACAACAACTACTACTCCTCCTACTACTACTACTCTGACTACTATGACTATAATTAAAACTACTACTATTAATACTACAAGTACTACTACTACTATTATGGCTCCTAATGCTACTACTACTCCTACTACTGTTACCACCTCTACATCTATGACAACTGCTACTCCGACTCCTAATACTACAACAACAACTACTACTAATCCTACTACTACTCCTACTACTACTAGTATAATTACAACTACTGCTATTACTACTACAAATACTACTACTACTATTACCACTACCACAACTACAACTGTTAGTAAGAGTACTACTACTACTACTACTACCACCAGTTGCTGCTACTGGTACTACTACTACTACTACTACTACAACAACAACAACAATAACAACTACAACAACTACTACTACTACTACAACAACATTAACAACTACTAGTACTACTATTACTACCACTTCTATGACTACTACTACTGCTTCTAATACTTCTACTACTACTGCTATTATAAATTCTACTACTGCTACTACTACTATTCTGCTACTGTTACTACTACTACAACTACTACTACTACTCCTACTATTACTTATGCTGCTACCAATACTACTACTACAACTAGTACTAGTACAAACAATACTACTACTACTACTCCAACAACTATTGTTACTGCTACTACTACTCCTCCTACTACTACTACTACGACTATTACACCTACAACAACAACTCCAACTCCTACTATTACAACTTCTACTACTACTGTACTGCTACGAGTACTCCTACATGTACCACTATGATTACAACTACTGCTACTAAAAATACTGCTACAAAAATATTACTACTCTAACTGCCAATACTACTCCTACTATAACAACAACAACTTCTACCGCAACTTCTTCTACTCCTACCACTACTACTACTACTAATGCTACAACAACTGCTAAAACTAC
>RXID01015237.1:0-17200 GCA_005019695.1 Trichopus zeylanicus subsp. travancoricus | reverse complement strand
TCTTGCTACTGTTGCTACTGCTATTCCTATATCTACAACTACTACTAGGACTTCTGCTCCTGGTACTACTACTACTACTACTACTACTACTACTACTACTACTACTACTACTACTACTACTACTACTACTACTACTACTACTACTACTACTAATGCTACTACTACTACTACTAGTATGGTGCCTGCTGCTCCTACTTCCACTGCTGCTACTATTAGTACCACAACTGGTACTACTGCTTCAACTGCTATGGCTACTACTACTACTTCGACTACTACTACTACTGTCACTACTGCTACCATTCCTACTGCTACCGCTACCGCTACTACCGCTATTACTACTGCTACTAGCACCACTACTGCTACTTCTGCTGCTACCACAACTACTACTACTGCTGCTACTACTGCTAGTGCAACTACTATTACAACTACTACTATTGCAACTACTACTACTACAACAACTACTATTGCTACTACTATTGTGGCTAGTACTACACTACTACTATTACTACTACTACTTTTGTTGTTGCTGCTATTGCTACTGCAGCTCCTACCACTTCTACTAAAACAACTACAGGTATTGCCACTAATGCTAATATTGCTACTACTACTTCTACTACTACTACAACAACGACAACAACAACAACAACTACTACTATTACTTGTAATACTACTACTACTATTATTTCTGCTGCTGCCACTACTACTACTACTACAACTGCGGCTACTACAACTGCAACAACTACTATTGTTACAACAACTACTATTACTACTACTATTACAACGACAACTCTTACGACTACTCCTTTTACTACTTCTACTACTGCTATGATTTATAATACTAGCACTACTACTATTACTACTGTTGCAACTATTGTTGCCACTACTTCTACTAATACTACAACCACTACCACTACTACTACTAGTACTACTACTACTACTACTACTACCACCACAACAACTACTACTACACTTACTACTACACCTATGCCAACTCTTACCGCTTCTACCCCTCCTACAACTACTACTACACCTACTACTACTACTACTACTACTACTACTACTACTACTACCACCACCACTACCATTACTACTAGTACTGCTGCTACTACTACAACTTCTACTACTATTAGTACTACTAGTATTATTACTTCTACAACTACTTCTATTACTAGTACAATTCTTTCTCCTACTACTCCTACAAATACTTGTACTACTACTACAAATACTAACACGACTACTACTACTCCTCCTATTACTACTAAAACTCCTACACCAACTCCTACATCAAGTCCTACAACTACTCCTACACCAACACCTACTACTAAAACTACTACTCCCACTACCACAACTGCAACTGTGACTACCACTCCTACCCTTGCTACTACTACTATTATTGCTACTGCTACTACAACTAGCACCACAACTACTACTCTTGCTACAACTACTACTACCAATACTAACACTACTGCTACTACAACCACTACTACTACTGCTACTACTACTACTAGTACAACGACTACTACTACTACTACTACTACTACTACTACCACTACCCCTACTCCAACTACTACGACACCTACTACTACCACTACTCCAACACCTACCACCACTACTACTACTACTTCTGCTGCTGCTACTACTACTACAACTAGTAGTAGTAGTTCCACAATAACTACTACTACTAGTACAATTGCCACTACTACAACTCCTACTACTACTGGTACTACTACTACTAATACTGACACTACTACTGGTTCTACTACTATTGCTGCTTCTACTACAACAACTACTACTACTCCTACTACTACTCCTATTCCAACTCGTTCTACTACAACTAGTCCTATTTATCCTACTACACCTATACCTACTACAATTAAGCCTACTACTACTCCTACTCCAACTCCTACTACTACTGCTGCTACTACAACTACCACTACTACTACCACTACTACTATAATAACACCAACAACAACAACTACTACTACTACTACTACTTCTACTATTAGTACAATTGCTACTACTACTACTACTACTCCTACTTCTAACACTAACACTATTACTACTACTACCACTACCACTGCTACTACTACTACTACTAATACTAAAGGCCAACTACCACTACTCCTGCTGCTGCTGCTACTATGACTACTACAACTGCAGCTACTACTACAACTATTATGAATACTCCCACTTCAACTACTACTACTACTACCACAATCCAACTACTACTAAGATTACTACTCCTGCTACTACTACTGCTGATAATACTAATACAACTACTAATACTACTACAACGACTACTACTACTACTACTACTACTACTACTACTACTTCTATTACTACTCCTACTACTACTATACTACTACTACTTCTAGTACTAATACTACTATGACCGCCACTACTACTACTACTACAGCTACTTCTACTACTACTATAGCTGCTGCTACTAACATACAATAGTTACAACTATAACTACTAGTACAAATACAACTTTGAAAACTACTATTATTACTACTACTACTACTCCTACTACTACTACTACTACTATTCCAACTACAGATGCTGATGTTGCAACTCCCACTACTACCACTACTACTACAATTACTAGTATTCCAACTCCTATTTCTACCACTACTACAACTACTACTACTATTACTCCTAACATTACTACTACTACTACCCCTCGTACTCCAATGCCTACTTCTACTACTACTCCTCCAACTACTACTATGCCTACTTTGGCTCCTTCTCCAACTACAACTATGCCTACTACGGCTCCTACTCCAACTCATACTATTACCACTCCTACTACTGTCACAACTACCAGTACAACAACAACAACAACTACTACTACTACTATTACTACTACTACCAGTACCACTACTACCACTACTACCACTACTACTACTACTACTACCGCTACTACTACAAAACCTACTACTACAACTACTGCTACTACTACAACAACTACTACTATAACTACTACTACTACTTGCACAAATACTACTAATAGTAGGACTACTACTACTCCTCCTACAACTACTACCACTAATACTACTACTCCTACTACTACCAGTACTATTACAATTATAACTATTACTGTTGTTGCTGCTACTACTACTACTACCACTACTGCCACTACTGCTATTATTACTATGACAGCTACTGCTACTACTACAGCGACTACTACTGTACTACCACAACAACAAGTACTACTACTACTGCTACCACTACTATTACTACTACTACAGTTGCACAAGCTGCTAGTACTACCACTGCTCATACTACTTCTCTTACTACTACAACTACTGCTACACTAACAACTTCTACTACTGCTTCTACTATTACAACTACTACTAATACTACTACTACTGCAACTTGTAATACTACTGCTACTACTGCTGCTGCTGCTACTAGTACTACTACTGCTACTTCCACTACTGCCACTACTACTACTGCTGCTACTATAACTGCTACTACTACTGCTGCTACAACAATAATAATAACTACTACTACTAATACAACTACTATTACTACTACTACTACTACAACAACTACTTCTACTACTCCGATTTCTACTACTACTACTACTACTACTACTACTACTACTACTACTACTACTACTACTACTACTACTACTACTACTACTATTGCTGCAGTTGTTACATCTATTATTACTACTACTGCTACTACTTCTGCTACTACAATGACAACTATTACTACTTCTACTACTTGTCCTACAGTAACTGCTACAACAACTACTACTACATCTGCCACTACTATTCCTACTCCAAATCCTACTGCTTCTATCCCTCCTACTACTCCTACTAACCCTACTCCAACTACTACTACTACTACTACAACAGCAATAACTACTACTATTACTATAACAACTATTACTACTACTACTTCAATTACTACATCTATTACTATTATAATTGCTACTACCAATACTCCTACTACTACTTGTACTACTACTAACACTAATACAACTACTATTGCAGCTACTACTCCTACTACTGGTGCTACTACTACTACTACTAACTATACTAATATAACAACAACTACTACTACAAACAGCAGTAGTGGTGGTAGTAGCAGTAGTTATTGCAATAGTAGCAGCAGTAATGGAAGTAGTAGCAGTAGTAGCAGCAGTAGTACTAGCAGCAGCAGCAGTAGTAGTACTAGCAGCAGCAGCAGTAGTTGTAGTAGTAGAAACAGCATCAATAGTAGCAGTAGTTGTAGCAGTAGTTAGTAGTTACAGTGGTAGTAGCAGTAGTAGTAGTAGCAGCAGCAGTAGTTGTAGTAGTAGAAGCAGCATCAATAGTAGCAGTAGTTGTAGTAGAAGTTAGTAGTAATAGTAGTATAGGTAGCAGAAGTAGTGGTAGTAGCAGTAGTAGTAGTAGTAGTAGCAATAGTAGTAGCAGTTGGAGTAGTAGTAGCAGCATCTGTAGTAGTAGTAGTAATAGAAGTAGTAGTAGTACTAGTAGGAGTAGTAGTAGTAGTAGTAGCAATAGCAGTAGTAGTAGTTATTGTAGAAGTTACCATAGTAGTAGTAGTAGAAGTAGTAGTAGTGGTAGTGGTAGTAATAGTTGTAGTAGCATTAGCAGCAGTAGTAGTAGTTGCCGCAATAATAGTAGTAGTAGCAGTAGTAGCCGCAGTAGTAATAGTAATAGTACTAGCAATCATAGTAGTAGTTGTAGCAGTAGTTGTTGTAGTAGTTGTAGATGTTGCGGCAGCACTCGTAGTCGTGGTAGTAGTCACAGCAGCAGTTGTAGCAGTAGGAGTAGAAAAAATAGTAGCAACATTAGTAAAAGTAGCACAAGCACCAGCAGCATTAGAAGCAGTAGCGGCAGTAGTAGTACGAGTAGAAGTAGAAGCAGCAGCAGCAGCAGCAGCAGTAGTAGTAGTGGTGGTGGTGGTGGTGGTAGTAGTACTAGTAGCAGCAGTAGTTGAAATAGTAGTAGTAGTATTTATTGTAGTATTAGTAGTAATGGTAGTAGTACTATTAGTAATAGTAGTGGTTTTGGTAGGTGTATTACGAGTAGTAGTAGCAACAGAAGTAGCAATAGCAGCCGTTGCAGCAGTTGCAACAGTAGCAGTAGTAGTAGTTGTAAGAGAACTAGTAGTAGTAGTTGTTTTTGTAGTTGTAGGAGAAGTAGTAGTCATGGCAGAAGTAGTTGTAGAAGTTATACTATAAGTAGCAATGGTAGTAATAATATTAGTTGTTGTTGTGATAGTAGTAGTAGCTATAGCAGTAGTTGTAGAAGTATTAGTTGGAGCTGTTAAAATAGTAGTAGTTACTAGTAGTATTAGTAGTTGCAGTTGGAGCAGCAGCAGCAGTACTAGTAGTAGTAGTTGAAGCAGTAGCAATAGTAGAAGTTGTATGAGCAGTAGTAGCAGTTGTAGTAGTAGTAGTTGCAGTAGGAGTAGTAGTTGAAGTACCAGTGCAAGTAGTAGTAATTCTAGTAATAGTGGTAGTAGCTGCTGTAGTAGAAGCAGTAGAAGCAGCAGCAGTTGTAGTAGTAGTAGTAGTAGTAACAGCAGTAGTGGTAGTAGTAGCAGTAGGTGTTGCAATAGTAGCAGCAGTAGAAGTAGCAGCAGCAGCAGTAGTAGTAGTTGTAGTAGTAGCAGCTGTAGTTGTAGTGGCAGTAGTAGTAGCTGTAGTAGGAGCAGCAGAAGTAGTAGTAGTAGTAGTAGCAATAAGAGTTGCAATTGCAATAGTAGCAGCATCAGTAGTAGCAGTAATAGTAGTAGTAGTAGTAGTAGTAGTAGTAGTAGTAGTAGTAGTAGTAGAAGCAGCAGTAGTAGTAGTCGTAGAAGTAGCCGCAGTACTAGTAGCAGCAGTAGGATTAGTAGCGGTAGTAGTACTAGTAGTAGTAGTAGTAGTAGTAGTAGTAGTAGTAGTAGTAGTAGTAACAGTTGTAGTAGTATTAGCAGCAGTAGTAGTAACAGTAGTAGCCACAGTAGTAGTAGTTGTAGTAGTAGCATGAGTAGTAGTAGTAGCAGTTGTAATAGAAGTAGTATTAGCAGTTGTAGTAGTAGTTGTAGCGGTAGTAGTTGTAGTAGTAGAAGAAGTTGCAGCCGCACTTGTAGCCATGGTAGTCTTCACAGTAGAAGTCGTAGCAGTAGCCGTAGCAATAATAGTAGTAGCATTAATAATAGTAGTAGTAGCAGCAGCAACAGTATTAGCGACAGCAGCAGCAGTAGTACTAGTAGAAGTAGAAGTAGTAGTAGTAGTTATAATAGTAGTAATAGTAGTAGTAGTAGTTGAAATAATAGTAGTAGCATTAATTGTTGTAGTAGTAATCGTAGTAGTACTCTTTAGTAATAGTTGTAGTTTTGGTAGGTGCATTACAAGTAGTTGTAGCAGCAAAAGTAGTAGCAATAGTAGTAACAGTAGTAGTAGTACTAGTAGTACTAGTAGTAGTAGCAGCATAAGTAGTATCTGCTACAACTACTTCCACGGCTACGAGTGCTGCTACTACTTCTACTACTGTAACAACTACTAGAGCTACTTACTACTACTAGTAGTACTAATACTACTACTTCTTCTGCAACTACTACTACTACTACTACGAAGCTACTAGTACTACTACTACCAATACTACCACTAATGTAACTAATATTATTGCTACTTCTACTACCACTACTACTATTACTACAACCACTACTACTACTGTAGTTGCTGCTACTACAACTGCTACTACTGTAACTGCTACAACTACTATTAGTACTACTGCTACTACTTCCACTTCTACTACTTCTGCTACTACTAAAACTGCTTGTACAACTATTACAACTACCACTACTACTAAATATACGACTACTACTGCTACTACTACTACTACAACTACTACTGCATCTACCACCTTCTACTTCTACTACCGCTACAACTACTATTGCTACTTCTACTACTACAACAATTGCTACTATTGCGACTACTGCCACTACTGCTACTACTGCTGCTGCTACTGCTACTTCTGTTATTACATCAGTTGCTACTACCACTATTATTATAGTTACTGCTACTGCCACTACTACTACTCCTATTATTATTATTATTATTACTACTACTACTAATACTACTGCTACTACTACTATAAGTATTGGTACTACTACTTATGTTACTGGTACAAATGCTACTAATACAACTGCAATTACTACTATTAATACTACTACGGCTGCTGTTGTTGCTGCTACTCCTACTACCAGTACTACTACTTCTACTATTCTTACTACAATAACTACTTCTAGTTTTGCTATTGTTGCCTCTACTGTTGTTGCTACTACTACTACTGTTGTTGCTGCTACTACTACTACTAATACTACTACTGCTACTACAACAACTACAACTAACACTCATACTCCTACTCCTACTACTACTACTACGTCTACCATTCCTACTAATACTACTAGTACTACTAGTACCACTACTTCTACTACTTCTACTACTTCCACTACTACCACTACTACTACTACTATTACCACTCCTATTACTAGTACAACAAGTACTACTATTACTACTACTACTTCTACGACCAATACTAGTACTATTGCTACTATTGCTTCTGCTAGTACAACTACAACAACTGTTGCTGTGTCTGCTACAGCAACAACTATTAGAACAACAACAACAACAACAACAACAACAACAACAACAACAACTACTACTACTACTACTACTACTACTATACTACTACTACTACAACTACTACTACCACTACGAATATTACGACTACTATTGCTACAAGTACTTCTACTACTATCACTACTACTACTACTACCACCACAACTACTCCTACTGCAATTACTATGTTATTGCTACTACTATTGCTACTACCACTATTGCTACAACCACTACTGCTACTACTCCTCCTCCTATTGCTAAAACTAGTTCTACTATTATTAGTACTATAGCTGCTATTTCTATTTTTACTCCAATCACACCTACTACTACTCCTACTACTACATCTACTACTACAACCACTTCTCCTATTACTACCCCCACTCCTACAATAACTCCTATTACAACAACAACAACAACTACTATTGCTACTGCTACTACTACTTGTACCGCAACTCCTACTACTACTAGTGCTACTCCTACTTCTATTAGTATTACTACTACTACTACTACTACCACCACCACCACCACCACCACAACCACCACTTCTACTACTAGTACTCCACCTCCTCCTCCTACTGCTACTACTTCTGCTATTACAACTACTGCTTCTACTTTTGCCACTTTAACTACAACTACTGCTACTACTACTATTATAACGACTACTACTACTGCTGCTACTACGACCTCTACTACTACTACTATTGCTACTACTACTATCTCGACAACTACAACTACAGCTAGTCCTACTACACTACTACTACCACTTCTACGACTGGCACTGCTACTACTCCAACAACTACTACTATTACTACTATTAACACAACTACTACAACTACTCCTACTACTACTACTTCCTCCACTTCTACTACTACTACTTCTTCTTCTACTACTACTACTTTTAATACTTCTGTGACTACTTTTGCTACTACTACAAGTACTCCCACTGCTACTACTACTACTCCTCCTACTCCTCCTCCTCCTCCTCCTCCTACTACTACTACCAATACTACTACTACAACTAATTCTACTACGACTCCTCCTCCAACTACTTCCACAACTACCACTGCTACTACCGCTACCGCTACTAATACGACTACTATTACTACTGCAACTACTGCTACTGCTACTTCTACTACTATGACGATGACTTTTACTACTACTACTACTACTTGTAGCAATACTGTTGCTCCTACAATACTGCTACTACTACACCTACTGCTACTAATATTACGACTACTACACTAGTACTACTAATATTACTACTACTATTGCCACAAGTACATCTACTACAATTACAACTACGACTACTACTACAACAACTATTACTACTGTTATTACTAGTACTACTGCTACTACTACTACTATCACTACTACTACTACTACTACAGCAGCTACTAATACTACTACTACTCCTGCTACTACTATTAGTTCTACTGTTACTGCTACTACAGCTATTCCTTCTATTTCTACTCCAACTCCTTTTACTACTACTATTACTACTGCTCCTCCTCCTCCTACTACTACTACTATTACCACTGCCCCTACTACAACCCCTACTACTATTACAACAACTACTGCTAGTACTACTACTACTACTACTACTACTACTACTTGTACTACCACTGCAACAACAACTACTACAACTAATTTTAGTACTACTACTAGTTCTACGACTACTACAAGAAGTACAACCAATACTACTAATGGAACTATTACTAGTAATGCTACGACTTCTACTACTAGAACCACTACACCTATTACTACAAATACGACTGCTGCTGCTACTACTACTACGACTGCTGTTATGACTACTACTATTGTCACTACTGCTTCTACTACTATTACTGCTACTATTAGTACTACTAGAATTGCTATTGCTGTTACTACTACTACTACTTCCACTACTACTACTATTGCTACTAGTACTACAACTTTTACTACTACTACTACTACGGCTGTTGTTGCTACTACTACTACTTCTACCGCTTCTGCTACTTCCACTACTACTCCTACTACTGCGACTATTACTACTACCACTACTACTAATACTACTACTGCTATTACTACTACAACTACAATGACTACTATTATTACTATGACTACAACTACTATGGTTAGTATTGCTCCTACTACTACTACTACTACAACAACTACTACTATTACTACTACTACTGCGACTAATACTACTAGTACTGCTATTACTTTTGCTACTACAACTCCAACACCAACTGCTACTCCTACTACTATTCCAAATACTACTACATCTATAACTACTACTATGACTTCTGCTTCTACTAGTACTACTATTGCTCCTACTACTACTACTAGTACTACTGTTACTATTGCTACTGCTGTTGTTGTTGTTGCTGCTGCTATGCCTAGTCCTCCTACTAGAACTACTGCTATTACAGCCACTCTTACTACTATTACTGTTGCTACTACAACTACTCCTCTTACCACTCGCGCTACTACTACGACTACTAGTACTTCTATTCCACCTACTACTACTACTACCACTGCTGCTGCTGCTGCTACTCCTGCTACAACTACTTGTACTACTCCTACTTATACAACTATTACTACTAGAACTCGTATTGCCACTCCTACTCCAACTCCAACTCCTACCACTCCTCCGACAACTACAACAACTACAACTACTACAGCAACTACTACTCCTACTACTACAGCTACCACTTCAACTACTGCTATCACCACCACTATTGCTACTACTACTATTACTACTGTTACCACTACTACTCCCACTTCTACTACTACTACTACTAGTACAACTACTACAACTACTACTATTGCAGTTGCTGCTACTACTACTACTTCTATTACTAGTACAACTGCTACTAGTCCTACTCCAACTCCTATTGCTACTACTACTCCTCCAACTACTACAACTACTACCACTGCCCCAATTACTATTACTCCCACTCCTACACTTACTACTACTACTACTACTACTATAACTAATACTACTACTACGACTACAACTACAACTACTAATAGTACTTCTACTATAATAACAACAACAACTACAACTATTACCACTACTCCTGCCCCTGCCACCACTGCTACTACTCCTACTACAACTATTGCTACTTCTACTCCTACACTTACTCGTACTCGCACTACTCCTTGTACTACTACTACTAGTACTAGTAGTACTACAGCTACTATTATTACTGCCACTACTACTACTGTTGCTACAACTACTACTGCTACTACTACTACTACTACTACCACCTCTACTACTGCTGCTACCACTCTACTACTACAGCTGCTATTATTATTGCCACTAGTACTACTACTACTACTACAATGACTACTAATACTACTACTACTACTGCTGCTACTACTGCTATTACTATTACTACTACTACTGTTGTTGTTGCTGCTACTACTACTACAGCCTCGACTACTACTGATACTGCTACTATGACTACACTATAGCTGCAACTACTTCTACTACTACTACTACTACTGCTGCTCCTACTACTACAATTACTACTACAACAACAACTACTACTACATCTACTCTTCGTACTTCTACAACTACTACTTTTGGTAATTCTACAACTACTACTACTCCGACAACTACAACTAGTACTACTAGTTCTAGTACTACTACTATGCCTACAACTACAACAACAACTACTCCTACTACAACTACTTCTACTCTTGTTGCTACTACTACTACTACTACTACGACTACTACAATGACTACTACTGGTGCTACGACTACAATAGCTACTACAACAACTACTTCTATTGTTACTAATAGCACTACTACTACTACTGACACTACTACTACTTCTACTACTACTACTACTGTTGCTACCCCTAGTCATAATACTCCTACACCTATTACTACAAATGCTACTACAACTACTACTACTACTACCACCACCACCACCACCACCACCACCACCACCACAACAACTACTACTACTGCTATGCTTACTACTATTGCTACTACTAGTTCTGCTACTATAACTACTACTATTGCTACTTCTACAAGCACTATTGGTACTGCCATTACTGCTACTGCCACTACTGCTACTACATCTATTTCTATTACTACTACTATAGCTAATACTTCTACAACCACTACTACGATTACCACTACTACAATCAGTACTGCTACAGCTACTACTACTACAACTTTTATTTCTATTACTACTACTATAGCTACTACTTCTATTGCTACTCCTACTGCTCCTCTTCTTACTACTACTACTCCTACAACTACTATTACTACTACTAGAACAACAACTACTACTACAACTACTACTACTATTATTATTACTGCAACTACAACAACTATGATTACAACTACTTCTACTACTGCTACTCCTGCTGCTACTACTTCCACTAATGCTACTTTTGATACTAATGCAACAGCTTCTACTACTGCTGTTGTTGCAGCTGCAACTCCTTGTACTACTACTACTACTACTACTATAGTTACCAAGACTACTACTGCTGCTGCTGCTACTCCTTCTGCTACAACAACAACAACAACTACTACTACTACTACTATGACTACTACTACAACAACTACTAGTACTATTGCTACTACTACTACAATTACTACTACTAATGCTATCGCTTCTACTACTAGTACAACTACTATTCCTACTATTACTACTACAACTACTACCAGTACTTCTGCTAGTGCTACTACAACTGCTACTAATACAATTACTACAACAACTACTACCACAACTTCTACTTTTACTGTCATTGCTCCTACTGCTACTGCTACAACAACAATTACTACTCCTACTACAGCGAATGCAACTACGACTATTACATCTCCAACTCCTACTACTACTGCTAGTAGCACTAGAGCTACTATTACGGCTACTGCTACTACTCCAACGGCTACTACTGCTACCACCACTACTACTACTGCTACTACTGCTACTACTATTACATCCACTAGTATTAGAACTACTATTACATCTACTACCACTACTTCTCCTACTACTACTACTACTTATTTTACCACTACTGCTCCTATTGCAACTTGACCTACTTCTACTACCACTACTACTTCTAGTACTACTACTAGTACAACTGCTACTACTACTACATTGCTACCACTACTACAGTTGCTACTGTGGCTACTATTGCTACTGGTGCTACTTTTGCTCCTGCGATAGCCAACTCCCCTGCTACTACTTCTACTACTATTACCACTACTACCACAACTACTACAACAATTGGTATTACTGCCATGACTACTACAACTACTACTACTGTAGCTATTATGGCAACTACTGCTATGACTTCTACTACAAGTATTGCTACTACTATTGTTTCTACGGCTACAACCGCTACTACAACAACAACTACTACTACTGTTTCTACTACCGCTACTACAACAACTATAGCTGCCACTATTGCTAATAATACTACGACTGCTACTACTACTAGTATTACTATGCTGCTACTAATTCTTCTCATACTACTGCTACTGTTGTTACTACAACAACTACTACTACTATAGCTACTGCTACTACTTACTACTTTTGTTACGGCTACTATTGCTACTGCTACTACTACTACTACAACAACAACTTCTACTATTATGACTACTACTATTTCTGCCACTATTACTGCTAATACTGCTACTACTTCTACTACTACTACTATTACTTTTGCTACTGCTACCACTGCAAGAATAACTACTGCTACTTCTACTACTATTCCTTGTATAACTGCTGCTACTGCAACTACTAATGTTGCAACAACTGCTGCTACTATGATTGCCACACTACTACTACTGCAGCTACTACTACGGCTACAGCTACTACTCTACTTGTCCAAATACAACTACTACTCCTACTACTACTGCTATTATGACTACTATTGCTATCACTACTACTACTGCTACTACTACTACCACTAGTGAACCTATTGCTATTACTACTATTACTACTACTGATAATACAGCTACCGCTTCTACTACTAGTGCTACTACGACTACAATAATAACAACATCAACAACAACAAATACTACTACTAGTGCTACCACTGCTACTAATAGTACTACTACTCCTACTACGCCTCCTACTGCTCCTACTACTATTACTACTGTTACTACTTCTACTACTACTCCAGCTACTACTATTACTACTGCAACTGCTTATACTACAACTAGTACTACTACTACGACTACTTCTGCTACTGCTACTGCTATTACTACTAATACTACTACTACTACTACTACTACTACTACTACTGCAGTAATTGTTGCTTTTACGACTACTACTATTGCTGCTGTTGCTGCTACTACCACTACTGCTACTACTACTACGACTACTACTACTATTATTGCAATTGCTACTAGTACTACTTCTCATGCTATTGCTACCATAATTACTACAACTACTACACTACTACGGCTGCTACTACTGCTTCTACTACTTCCACTACCGCTACTACTACTACCACTACTTTTATGGCTACTGCTACTACTACTACTCCTCCTCCTCCTACTACTACTATGCCTACTACTACAACTACTACACCTACTACTAATACTATTCCTACTACTACTGCTACTACAACAATATCTATTATTAATGCTACTTCTAGAGCTGCTACTATTACTACTACTATTACCACTACAACAACAACAATAACAATAACATCAATAACTACTACTCCAACTATTACTGCTACTAGAACTACTACTACTCCTACTACTACCACTACTACAGCTACTACTACTACTTTTACTACTAGTGCAACTACTACGACTACTACTACATCTACTACGGCTACCACTACTAGTAGTACTACTACTATTACAAATTCCACTACAACTACTACAACTCCAACAACTACTACTTCTTCAATGGGTACAATAGCAACTACTACTACCACTGCAATTATAGTTCCTACAGCTACTACTTCTATGACTATTACTACAGCTACTACAGTTATTGCTGTTATTGCTGCAACTGCTGCAACTGTCACAACTGCTACAACTACTTCTACTTCTGCTACTAATGCTACTACTACTACTGTAGCTGTCACTACTACTGCCCTAACAACAGCTACTACTACTGATACTACTACTGCTACTACTACTGCTACAACTACAACTACTACTGCAAGAATAACTAATGCTACTTATGCTACTATTGCTTGTATAACTTCTACTATTGCTACTACTAATGTTGCAACGGCTGCTACTACTACGATTGCCACGCTACTACTACTACTACTACTACTACTACTACTACTACTACTACTACTACTACGGCTGCTGCTACTACTCTACTTGTCCAAATACAACTACTACTGGTACTACTACTGTTATTACCACTACTATTGCTATCAGTACTACTACTACTGCTACTACTACCAATAGTGAAACTAATGCTATTACTACTATTACTACTACTGATAATACAGCTATCGCTTCTACTACTAGTGCTACTGCGACTACAATAATAACAACATCAACAATAACAAATACTACTACTAGTGCTACCATTGCTACTACTAGTACTACTACTCCCACTACAACTACTCCTACTACGCCTGCTACTGCTCCTACTACTATTACTACTATTACTACTACTCCTACTATTGTAACAACTTCTACTGCTACCCCAGCTACTATAGTTACTACTGCAAGTGCTCCTACTACTACTAGTACTACAACTATGACTACTTCTGCTGCTTCTACTGCTAGTACTACTACTACTACTACTACTAGTACTGCTATAACTACTACTACTAGTACTACTACTACTAGCATTACTGTAGCTGTTGTTGTTATTACTACTACTACTATTGCTGCTGCTACTGCTACTATTGCTGTTGTAGCTGCTACTACTACTGATGCTACTACTACTATGACTACTACTACTGCTATTGTATCTGCTGCTAGCACTACTTCTCACGCTACTGCTACCACAATTACTACAACTGCTACCACTACTACTGCTGCTACTACTGCTTCTACTACTTCCACTACCGCTACTACTACTACCACTACTTTTATGGCTACAGCTACTACTACTCCTCCTACTACCACTACTACACCTACTACTACTACTACTACTTCTACTACTAGTACTATTCCTACTACTACTGCTACTACAACTATATCTATTACCACTGCTACTTCTAGAACTGCTACTATTACCACTACAACAACAACAACAACAATAACAATAATAACTACCACTACAACTATTACTGCTACTATAGCTACTGCTACTACTACTACTACCACTACTACTACTACTACTGCTACTTCTACTACTTGAACTATTCCTACAACTACTACTACATCAATTGCGGCTACCACTACTACTAGTACTATTATAATTAAAAATTCCATTACTACTACTGCAACTCCAACAACTATTGCTTCTTCGATGGGTACTACGGCAACTACTACTACCACTACTATTATAGCTCCTACTACTACTACTTGTATGACTATCACTACCGCTACTACTGTTATTGCTGCAACTGCTGCAACTATAGTAACTGCTACTACTACTGCTATTTCTGCTAATAATGCTACTACTACTACTATTGTTGTCACTACTACTGCTCTAACAACTACTACTACTATTGGTACTGCCACTACGACTACTACTACTACTACTGCAAGAATAGCTACTGCTACTTCTACTACAATGGTTTGTATAACTGCTACTACTGCTACTACTAATGTTGGAATGGCTGCTACTACTACGATTGCCACACTACTACTACTGCTCCTACTGCTACGGCTACTGCTACTACTCTACTTGTCCAAATACAACTACTACTGCTACTTCTATTGCTATTATGACTACTATTGCTATCACTACTGCTACTACTACCACTAGTGAAACTATGGCTATTACTACTATTACTACTACTAATAATGCAGCTACCGCTTCTACTACTAGTGCTACTACACCTACAATAATAACAACATCAACAACAACAAATACTACTACTAGTGCTACTACTCCTACTACGCCTGCTACTGCTCCTACTACTATTACTACTATTACTACTGCTATTATGACTACTATTGCTATCACTACTACTACTACGACTACTAAGACTATTGCTTCTACTACCACTAGTGAAACTATCGCTATTACTACTATTACTAGTACTGATAATACGGCTACCAGTTCTACTACTAGTACTAATACGACTATAATAATAACAACATCAACAATAATAAATACTACTACTAGTGCTACCACTACTACTACTAGTACTACTACTTCTACTACCACTACTCCTACTACGCCTGCTATTGCTCCTACTACTATTACTACTATTACTACTGCTCCTACTACTGTTATTACTTTTACTACTACTCCAGCTACTACGGTTACTACTGCAACTGCTCCTACTACTGCTAGTACTACTACTACGACTACATCTGCTGCTACAGCTGCTATTACGACTACTACTACTACTACTATTGCTGCAGCCGTTGCTGCTATTACTACTACTACTGCTGTTGTAGCTGCTACTACTGCTGCTGCTACTGCTGCTACGACTACTACTACTACTATTGATACT
>RXID01015236.1:0-20981 GCA_005019695.1 Trichopus zeylanicus subsp. travancoricus | reverse complement strand
AGTAGGTTAAGTTTACTTTCATTTGTTTTCTCCTTACCTCTATTCGAAGTAGGTTAAGTTACTTTCATTTGTTTTCTCCTTACCTCTATTCGAACTAGGTGGTGTTACTTTCATCCGTTTCTCTTTGTCGCTATGCCCGAGATAAATTCATGTTGAATAATCGATAAACTTAGTGACCCTCATGATATTTAGGAGGATGATGATAACCTAGATCTAAGTAAAACTGAGTAGAGAATAGATATGTCTGTGTTATATCAATCTATGGCATGTTTTGAGAATAGAAAGATTAGAGGGCTAAATTGCAAAATTCCCATCTTCTTCCCCGATCGTCCGCTGTGCTCCGGCGGCCGGCAGCGGAGGCGGCGGCGTGCGGTGCGGATGCGTGCGGGCGTCGTGCGCAGGCAGCACGGACCCGGTGTCGACGCAGTTCTGGCGCGTGATACGGCGTCGGGAGCGGCCGGTGGCGTGCGCACGACTACACAGGCCGGAGTCGGCCAGAGGCGCGGGGCAACGCGGGTCTGGCGACGCCGGAGGCGGTGGTCTGGCGGCAGTCACGGCCCAGCGGAGACGGCGGCGTGCGGCGTGGCGGCGTGGCGGCCTGGCAGCGGGGCGGCCTGACGGTGGGATGGCCTGGCGGCGGCGGCGGCGGCAGTAGAATTAGGGTTAGGGTTTTGAGGAGGAAGAAGGATTAGTTTAATTAAGGTTTAACTTAAAGTTGATTATGGTTTTGGTTTAATCCGAAAGTTGGTTTCGGTTTGGTTTAGTTAAAAGTTGGTTTAGGTTTTGGTTTCGTTTAAAGTTGGCTTTGGTTTAGGTGGGGCTCAGAATCGGTTTTGGTTTAGATTCTGGTTTTGGAATTGGTTTAAATTAGACTTAAGAATTAAATGTGGAATTATTAAGGACTTGGGTGATGAATCGCTGGATCAATGGCTGTTGATAATAACATGATAAATTGGAGGTTCATAAGGTGGAATTGATGGAAATTATTTATCTTGATGGCGGAGTTGTAGGGGGGAGGTTCATAAGGTGGAATTGATGGAAATTATTTATCTTGATGGCGGAGTTATAGGGGACGTGATCTGCTGTGTGATTACGGATCACTACCCCCCTCAACGTGATCTGCTGTGTGATACGGATCACCACTCCATCAAACGTGATCTGCTGTGTGATACGGATCACCACTCCATCAAACGTGATCTGCTGTGTGATACGGATCACCACCCCCCTCAACGTGATCTGCTGTGTGATACGGATCACCACTCCATCAAACGTGATCTGCTGTGTGATACGGATCACCACTCCATCAAATGTGATCTGCTGTGTGATACGGATCACCACTTCATCAAACGTGATCTGCTGTGTGATACGGATCACCACTCCATCAAATGTGATCTGCTGTGTGATACGGATCACCACTCCATCAAACGTGATCTGCTGTGTGATACGGATCACCACTCCATCAGCGGTTGGGAGTGCAGAGTGGTATGACTCTGCTTGGTAGGGGACGTGATCTGCTGTGTGATTACGGATCACCACTCCATCAAGCGTGATCTGCTGTGCGATTACGGATCACCACTCCATCAGCGGTTGGGAGTGCAGAGTGGTATGACTCTGCTTGGTAGGGGAGGCAGCCACACCCATAAGATATCCTTGTTGATTCATTTCTTGTTGTGGATGTTAGTTTACCTAATCACCTTTGTCGTCGAATTATTGTTGTTGCCACTGTGTTAATCTTATTGTTGCCACCAAAAATTGATCTCTCCTGCTGTTTGGAGGAGGTAACTTCCTACTGAGCATTCGTGGCTCATTCTTTGATTGTTCCTATCCACAGGAGAGTAGCAGCTTGGCACAGGTGTCTACGGTAGCAGAAAGTACGTGCGCAACTATCTTTGGAGCTGATTTATTTACATGTTATTCTATTTTTATGTAGGGGAAAACTTTTGAGGACTTGAGTATTTCCAGTGAGACCACGTTTTGTTATGTTATCTGAACTATATTCGTATTGATGAAATAAATTTTAATTCTATGTATTCTGTAAACCTTTTATTTATATGTTGTCCACTTGTATTCTCTATGTGACGCCCCTGTCGTGTCCGATTGAACCACAACATATAGTGGTATCAGAGCATAAGGTTTAAGAATAACATAGTTTTAAGATTTATTTCTTGTGGTGCGAGGTATAATTTTTATCGATAATAGAATTGTCTCTATATCGATCGATTCTGGCTTTACACATTCTTTTATTGCCCCTCACTTTGCTATCAAGCTGACTAGAAAGGCTGAACCTCTAAAGACAATTTTGATAGTTGGAATACCTACTGGCGATAAAATGATTGTAGATCAAGTATTCAAGTAGTGTGTTGTTAGCATTGGAAACTAAGAACCCACCATAGATCTAGTGCTATTAAATTTTAAGGATTTTGATGTCATTTTAGGCTTGGACTAGTTGACCGCTTATCATGCCAATATTGATTGTTTGATAAAGGTAATAACTTTCAAACCACCTAGACAAGATACTTTTACTTTCTCCGGTATGTAAGAAAACTTTTCTCCTATCATTTCTTTTCTGCAAGTCCAACAACTACTGATGAAGGGTTGCAAGGGATATCTAGTTTTTATCTCTGAGGAGCTATTGAGTACACCTCGATTAGAGGACATTCCTATTGTCCGAAAGTATCCAGGGGTCTTTCTTGAGAAGTTATTAGGATTGTCTTTTGACAGAAAGGTGGAGTTTGACATAGACCTCAAGCCCGGTGCAGCTTCGATCTCGAAACCCCCTTGTAGAATGACACCGGTGAAGTTAGTAGAGTTGAAGAAGCAATTATAAAAAATAAAAAATAAAAAAAACTTTTGGACAATGGTCACATACGCCCTAGTGCATCTCCTTGGGATGCACCAGTCCTTTTTGTGAAGAAGAAAGACAGAACTATGAGATTATGCATTGACTACTGTCAGTTAAATCAAATCATAGTAAAGAATAAATATTCTCTTTCTTGCATTGACGATCTCTTTGATCAGTTACAAGGTACTTAAGTGTACTCGAAGATTAATCTAAAATCTGGCTATCATCAATTAAAGGTTAAGAAGGAGGACATCTCGAAGATGCCTTCAGAACTCGCTATGGACATTACGAATTTCTTGTCATGCCATTTGGCTTGACCAATGCACCTGCTGTCTTTATGGATTTAATAAATAGGGTATTCAGGCAGTATTTAGATCAATTCGTCATTGTCTTTATAGATGACATGTTAATATATTCCAAGAGTCATAATGAGCACAAGCAACATCTCAGAATTGTGTTGGAAATCTTGAGACAAGAGAAATTATATGTCAAACTTGGTAAGTGTGACTTTTGGTTGTCGGAGGTGATTTTCTTGGGTCACGTGATCTCTGGTGCTGGTATATCAGTGGATCCCAAGAAAATAGAAGCTGTGTTGGACTAGAAGAGGCCCCCCTAATGTAACTGAAGTGAGAAGTTTCCTTGGATTGGCAGGTTACTATAGAAGATTTGTGAAAGGTTTTTCCAAGATTGCTACTCCACTGACCCGATTGACTCAGAAGAATGTTAAATTTGATTGGACTGAAGATTGTGAGCAAAGTTTTCAAGAATTAAAGAGAAGGTTGACTACTGCACCAGTGTTGCCCATACCTTCTGGTGGCGATGGGTTGGTGGTATACAATGATGCTTCCATCAACAGATTGGGTTGCGTTCTAATGCAACATGGAAAAGTGATAGCCTATGCCTCTAGGCAATTAAAGGTCCATGAGAAAAATTATCCCACTCATGACCTTGAATTAGCAGCTGTCATTTTTGCACTAAAAATTTGGAGGCATTATCTTTATGGACAGACATTTGAAATCTTTACAGATCATAAGAGTTTGAAATATCTTTTCACCCAGAAAGAACTTAAGATGAGACAGAGGAGATGACTGGATTTCCTCAAGGACTATGATTGCTCAATCAACTACCACCCAGGTAAAGCCAATGTTGTTGCAGATGCACTTAGTAGGAAATCGGTAGGATACTCAGCACATTTATTGGTAAGAAGATGGAAGATCTTAGAAACCTTGGGAGACATGAAACTAACCATTATAACAGAGACTCAACGAGGATTGCTAGCTGGATTGCGCCTAAAGTCAGAATTGGTGATGAAACTTAAAGAGTGCCAGTTGAAAGATCCTAGGTTGCAGACCTTAAAATTGAGTTAACTCAAAATTCTAAACCAGGGTTTGATGTGACTACTGACGGTGTGATTCGATATCAGGGTCGGCTGTGTGTCCCTGATGACTTTCAATTGAAGCAAGAATTGCTAAACGAGGCTCATCGCTCTCGTTTCTCAGTACACCCAGGTAGCACAAAAATGTACCGAGACATGAAGCAAAATTATTGGTGGCAGAGCATGCAGAGAGATATTGCAGAATTTATTTCCAAATGTTTAGTGTATCAACAGGTCAAAATTGAACACCAAAAACCAGCAGGAAAGTTACAGTCACTCCCTATCCCTGAATGGAAATGGGATCATGTGACCATGGACTTTGTGGCTGGGTTACCCAGGACAAGGAAGGGGTTGGATGCTATTTGGGTTGTGGTGGATCGGTTAACGAAGTCAGCCCATTTCCTTCCTATTAAGATGACCTACTCCTTGGACAAGCTTGCTGAACTATATATGGAGGAAGTAGTAAAACTTCATGGAATACCTGTTACCATCATTTCTGATAGAGATCCCAGATTCACTTCACGATTTTGGGGTAGTTTTCAGGAAGCCTTGGGGACGCAGCTACGTTTTAGTACTGCATATCACCCTCAAACTGATGGTCAATCAGAGAGAACAATCCAGACCCTAGAGCGTGTGCTCTGGATTTCAAGGGGAGCTGGGACTCTCATTTGTGTCTAGCCGAGTTCACCTACAACAATAGTTATCATGCTGGCATTCAAATGGCACCTTATGAGGGTTTGTATGGGAGGAAGTGTAGATCCCCTGTGTGTTGGACAGAGGTTGGTGAGAGGCAAATTTTGGGACCAGAGTTGGTTCAATTAGCTACCGAGAAGATGGAAGTGATTCGAAAGAGGTTACTCACAGCACAAAGTAGACAAAGGAGTTATGCTAATACCAGAAGGCGGGATCTGGAGTTTCCCGTGGGCGATCATGTTTTTCTAAAGATCTCTCCAACAAAGGGCGTGATGAGATTTGGGATGAGGGGCAAGTTAGCACCTTGTTATATTGGCCCCTTTGAGATCTTAGAGCGAATTGGAGCAGTTGCTTATAAACTTGCCTTACCTCCAGCCTTAGCTAATGTGCATAACGTCTTCCACGTGTCAATGCTGAGGAAGTACATCCCAGATGCCACACATATACTATCGTTTCAGCAGTTACAGCTGAGGGAGGACTTGACATGTGAGGAGCCGCCAATTCGGATCGTAGAACGAAAAGAGCATGTGTTAAGAAGAAAGGTGATCCCTTTGGTAAAAGTACAGTGGCAGCATCACTCTGTGGACGAGGTCACTTGGGAGAGAGAGGAGGACATCAGGGGCAAATACCCCCATATCTTTTGAGGTATGTTCATTTTAAAATTTGGGGACCAAATTTATTTAACGGGGTAGGAATGTAACCACCCGTCAATCCATAACGGCCCATTACTCGGGTCCACAACCCACAACCCAATAACCGCCTCTATTTATAGGCAGCAACCACCCACTAAACCCGGACGAATAGAGAGAGTCAAGGGACAATCGTTGGGGAGGCTTACGGAGTGGCAAGAAGATTTGGGACGATCGTTATCGAGATTCGAGGTAGGTTAAGTTACTTTCATTTGTTTTCTCCTTACCCCTATTCGATGTAGGTTAAGTTACTTTCATTTGTTTTCTCCTTACCCCTATTCGAAGTAGGTTAAGTTACTTTCATTTGTTTTCTCTTTACCCCTATTCGAAGTAGGTTAAGTTACTTTCATTGTTTTCTCCTTACCTCTATTCGAACTAGGTGGTGTTACTTTCATCCGTTTCTCTTTGTCGCTATGCCCGAGATAAATTCATGTTGAATAATCGATAAACTTAGTGACCCTCATGATATTTAGGAGGATGATGATAACCTAGATGTAAGTAAAACTGAGTTGAGAATAGATATGTCTGTGTTATACCAATCTATGGCATGTTTTGAGAATAAAAAGATTAGAGGGCTAAATTGCAAAATTCCCATCTTCTTCCCCGATCGTCCGCTGTGCTCCGGCGGCCGGCAGCGGAGGCGGCGGCGTGCGGTGCGGAGGCGGCGGCGTGCGGTGCAGCGGCGTGCGGCGCTGATGCGTGCGGGCGTCGTGCGCAGGCAGCACGGACCCGGTGTCGACGCAGTTCTGGCGCGTGATACGGCGTCGGGAGCGGCCGGTGGCGTGCGCACGACTACACAGGCCGGAGTCGGCCAGAGGCGCGGGGCAACGCGGGTCTGGCGACGCCGGAGGCGGTGGTCTGGCGGCAGTCACGGCCCAGCGGAGACGTCGGCGTGCGGCGTGGCGGCGTGGTGGCCTGGCAGCGGGGCGGCCTGACGGTGGGATGGCCTGGCGGCGGCGGCGGCAGTAGAATTAGGGTTAGGGTTTTGAGGAGGAAGAAGGATTAGTTTAATTAAGGTTTAACTTAAAGTTGATTATGGTTTTGGTTTAATCTGAAAGTTGGTTTCGGTTTGGTTTAGTTAAAAGTTGGTTTAGGTTTTGGTTTCGTTTAAAGTTGGCTTTGGTTTAGGTGGGGCTCAGAATCGGTTTTGGAATTGGTTTAAATTAGACTTAAGAATTAAATGTGGAATTATTAAGGACTTGGGTGATGAATCGCTGGATCAATGGCTGTTGATAATAACATGATAAATTGGAGGTTCATAAGGTGGAATTGATGGAAATTATTTATCTTGATGACGGAGTTGTAGGGGGGAGGTTCATAAGGTGGAATTAATGGAAATTATTTATCTTGATGGCGGAGTTATAGGGGACGTGATCTGCTGTGTGATTACGGATCACTACCCCCCTCAACGTGATCTGCTGTGTGATACGGATCACCACTCCATCAAACGTGATCTGCTGTGTGATACGGATCACCACCCCCTCAACGTGATCTGCTGTGTGATACGGATCACCACTCCATCAAATGTGATCTGCTGTGTGATACGGATCACCACTCCATCAAACGTGATCTGCTGTGTGATACGGATCACCACCCCCCTCAACGTGATCTGCTGTGTGATACGGATCACCACCCCATCAAACGTGATCTGCTGTGTGATACGGATCACCACTCCATCAAACGTGATCTGCTGTGTGATACGGATCACCACTCCATCAAACGTGATCTGCTGTGTGATACGGATCACCACTCCATCAAACGTGATCTGCTGTGTGATACGGATCACCACTCCATCAGCGGTTGGGAGTGCAGAGTGGTATGACTCTGCTTGATAGGGGACGTGATCTGCTGTGTGATTACGGATCACCACTCCATCAAGCGTGATCTGCTGTGTGATTACGGATCACCACTCCATCAGCGGTTGGGAGTGCAGAGTGGTATGACTCTGCTTGGTAGGGGAGGCAGCCACACCCATAAGATATCCTTGTTGATTTATTTCTTGCTGTGGATGTTAGTTTACCTAATCACCTTTGTCGTCGAATTATTGTTGTTGCCACTGTGTTAATTTTATTGTTGCCACCAAAAATTGATCTCTCCTATTGTTTGGAGGAGGTAACTTCCTACTGAGCATTCGTGGCTCATTCTTTGATTGTTCCTATCCACAGGAGAGTAGCAGCCTGGCATAGGTGTCTACGGTAGCAGAAAGTACGTGCGCAACTATCTTTGGAGCTGATTTATTTACATGTTATTGTATTTTTATGTAGGGGAAAACTTTATCAGACTTGAGTATTTCCAATGAGACCACGTTTTGTTATGTTATCTGAACTATATTCATATTGATGAAATAAATTTTAATTCTATGTATTCTGTAAACCTTTTATTTGTATGTTGTCCACTTGAGTTGTGGTTCGATCGGACACGACAGGGGCGTCACACATTCCATGTGGGAAACTTATAATTTTAAAAATATATTTTAATTTAGATTTTAGATACTTGGAATACAAAAGGACGTAACTGAATTCATTATACATGGTGAAAATATTGGAATACAATATTGTGATTTTCTACAAAAGCTAATACTTGGAATACTAGGTTACTTGCTTTTTCTTAAGCAACTGGTACCCTAGTTTTGGTTGTTTTCCAAGTCTTTGTGTACTTGTTGAATGGTACACTTAACTCTAAATTATTCATATCAATGACAACCATTTTTCTACTTTATTTGGCATCAAATTTGATGCAACAGTTGGAATTCATTATAGCAATTTAGCACTATATTTCAAAAGACATGCTTCTATGAAGTCTTACTCCTACAATACTTTTATTTTCTAGAAAAACACATTACTTCATAAGTATCAAGGAGCAGCTAATTAGGAATGGAAAACTTACTAGAAAATACTTGAGCAAAAAAGAGAGGAGACCATATAGCACCAAATGCTCTGTGGAATGCTTCTTTTATAAAGGATGAGACCGTAATTCACATTAAAGGTATACTGATTGAATAGCATTAAAATAATCCAATTGTTTAGCAACCTCAAAATAGGAAGATATCCTCATTGTTCAACACAAAATAGGCATAAAGTTAAGTTGTAAACCAAAGTACAAACACAAGCTAAGATCCACTTAATTTGGCATAACCATATATGTAGCATATCAAATTCATAAGCTTGGTAAGAAGGCAAATAGGTAAGCCTATTCATGACAGAAGCTAGGTATATGCTCAGTGCAATCACATCGATGTATAAAAAATTTGTACTGATAAAGCTACCCATGACTAAGTACTCTAAAGGAGAATAAACATACATGCTCAAGTTGAAATAGAAATTAACCTACATGAATTTTAGGAATGGTGCTCATGGACCAATGCGAGTGTGGGCAGACCCAACTGGCGGGCACAGGTTGGAACAGGTGGGCATAGTCGGGGATAGGCATTGCCGGTGGGGGATGGGTGTAGGCCAAGGTTGTGCGCAGTCGGGGGAGGAAACAGGTACGATGGATGAGTGCAAGTTGGCGAGGGATGGGCGCAGGTTGGGGATGGGCATGGTGGGAGATGAATGCAGCCAACAACGGGCATAGGGATGGCGGTTGGGCATAGGCTAGGGATGGTCATGGCTAGGGACGGGCATACAAGCAAGTAGCAGGTGGCATTTGAAGGCATTTCATGGCAGCTAGGAGTTAAGGTAATCTAAAAAGTATGCTGACAATTGCCGGTCTTTTATGTGAAATGCCAATAATTGCCAGCATTTTTGTGAAAATGCCGGCAATTGCTTGCATTTCAACTTAAAATGGCAACAATAGCTGGGTTGTTGTTTAAATGCCAACAATGTTTAGCATTTTTACGGCCGTCAGAAAATAAATGCTAGCATTACCCATTTTTCTTGTAGTGTAAAGCTATTTTCCGGAGACAGGGATAGAGATTATTCTCCAGTGTATTTCTATAAATCATTGCTTGCAATCTTACAAGTCGTAGGCCACAACCCCCAATTTAATTGGTCAATTATTCAAACTCATTCGAAACCAACAAGTCAATCAAGAAAAGTTATCCAAGTTCATTATCAAACGTAGTTATCCTTTTGACACTTAACTCACTTTTCATTGTCTTAGCACCTTGCAAAGAGAGGGGCAATTATAGAAACCCATATTTTTAAGTCTTTAGACTCTTCAGTTTGTTTCATAACTAATCCAATTAACCATTTAATGCTATTTGAGTTTTAAAATATTTTTGGAACTTTATTTTAAAAATGGAGCTTTTCATGAGATTCAACATGTTTGAATTATGTAGAAAGAAATTTTTTGTATTTTTATTAAAAGAATGGAAGTTTCAAGGGCCTATGCATAATTATCTTTCTTTGTAGTTTCAACATGTTTGTAATGCTAGGACATGTGGCATCTAAGGTCAAGCGGACGCTAGGGTCCTGGTGTCTGCCAAGAAGCAATGCCTATTGCCTAACTCTAGGCATTCACTCTAGATAATGCAATGTTCTAGGTGTCCACTTGGCCTCAAATGCCATATTCCACTCATATTCCACCCATATTCCTATCACCCTATACCTATATACATACCTAATTTTCACGATGTGAAACATCAATAATTCTCCTGAGAGTTTTCTAAAATTCTCTATGATTTTAAGAGAACTTTGGCATCCTTAATTTTTGAACAAGTATCCTAAAAATCCTCTCACAGTGTTCCATTAAAATGATGGCAAAATTATGATGTTTCTTATTATGATTTTTAGTAAGTCTTTCAAGCAGGTGAACAGTCACACAAGCATAACAAAATCCTTCTTTTGTTCTTTTCATTGCATCACTCAATTAGTCTTACATATAATAGAGGCTAGTTAATCTTTAGGCAAACCTATAGAGGCCAAGAATGGACTTTTAGGTGCTCTCCTACCAAGTTGGTGAATAAACTGCTTCTAATGTTTATTATTGTTATCTATTACTTAAACTAGATTTTACACATGACCTCAAAATGTTTGATTTTATTAACTTTTTAGGTACACATAAAGATGATCTATATGACATTGAGGTGGGTATATCATCTGCTAAGTAAAAAAGGAGTCTAGCAAATCTTTTATAGACTCACTTGTTTTGTAGGTCAGGCATATGAATTATAAAAGTTTATGCACAGGTTGTTAAGCCCTAGAGAACACAGTCAAAATTGACACATTACACTTGATATCAACACTAGTATTTTGGAGAGACCTATAATAATTATTCAGAACCTAACCTACAATAATCAAGCATCTTCATCTATGCCCAAAACTTGATTGGGGCTTGCCTAGGATATTTCCTACAAACTATGAATATGCATTGAGGCAGTCCTGAACTCCCTCCCTAAGGAGACTCCACTAGGCTTGGTGCTCCCTTGGCGAACAAACATCTCCTTTTGTAATCCCCAATAATAAGAAGGGGAGTTGCCACCACCTCCCATCATAAGATAAAATGGTGCCCTCACTCTGTATGGCTCAGTATTAAAATTTGCTCTAATGCCCCTGCTTTGACCTACCCTAGGGGAATAAGATCCGATCAACTTAACTATTGGGCTAAGTATGAATGGCAATTTAAAAGCAAGGTATGAAATACATGAGTCCCTCTCTTCCCTAGGACTCTATTTCTCTATTACTTCATCTTCTCCGTGAAAAATACACACATGAGGGTTGGAAAGGCCACCATTCAGAATTTTCATCAGTTTGTCTCATGGTGGCTTTTTGTTGCAAAGACCTGAAGAAATTAGCCTGGAGATGAACCGGGTGCAACTTGGTCAAACTGGAACCAAAGTATCCATTAATGGTCAGTGGTGTTTTCATTCATATTGCTCCACTAACTTTTGAAGTAACATGCAAAGCTCCAATTGTAACCACTATGCCTCCAAAACACTCAATGCGGGTACCTCCAAGCTTCAACTCACTAGATCCCAAGAGGAAATGATTACCGAATCCCAACATGCTTTGTCTAGTGAACCAAGCCAAGAAAGCCTCTTTAGTGTTGTAGATATATCACCCCACCTAGAAAACACACCAACATGCTGCACTTCATACCATTGCTAAAACATTTGAGCCAACCCTTACAAACCATGTTACCCCCGAAGCCCTCGGAGTATCTTTTTGATAGGCGCCTCTATCTATATGGGGAATTCGCTGCTGAAAGATCCCGCCCTGTGTCCTCCTCCTTCCCCCGCCGCCTTCCGACCCGCGGGAGTATACAATGAAAACTTATGGACACTCATGCCTGATCGTGAGACTGCCTGTTGAACGTCCGATGGAACGTTGCTCCACAATAAGCATAGCTGGTATTAAGGCGTGGATAAGCCGACCAAGGGGATCGGTTGCAGCGGGCAGATATTCATGCCAAACTCAGTTCCTGAAGCTCATGGAAATTGTCCAACAAATGACTCAAACATAACCTACATAGAGCCAAGCCATGCAAAACCTCTAGCATCTCTAAACTCACAACATCAATTTTCACACCCAACTCTTGCATCCTTGCCAAGTCATATTACAACAACCGAGCCAACAATACCACTAGATTCTAAAACATCATGCTGCATACCTCCATGCATCAAAACTATCACGCCACACCAAATCCACAGGTTTCATTAGAATGAAGCCCATATTCAAAAATAGCCAATATAAAAACCCAAACTACCAAATGTCCGCCAAACAACAACCTCAATAGCAAACACACCAAACCCAGTATCATCCTGCACATTCATACTATATCCATGGCCTAATTCAGCTTCAGTACACAACATCCATGGATTCCAAGGAAACTGATTCTACCAATGACCTGCAAATGGAGCCATGTATCAAACCTCAGCTTGCTTGGTCACAAGTTTGAGGGAGAAGGGAGCTATCATATGATCACACCACCACCTTGGTATTACTTGAATTGTGAAACTCAGCACCCAAGTCAACACATGAATGTTTCCTGCTAGCATCTTTCATTGTGTCTGAGGCACTATAGCTAGACTCCAATTAACCTTATTATGAGATATATGATAGGGCCGAGGGCCCAATTAATCATGTAATCACATTCCAAAATCCATTGATATTAAATGGGGCATGGAACCCTACCATGTGTAAAGCATTCCCCATGAATCTAAAAAGCCAAGCAAGACTATATGGTTCTCTGGCTTGCCCCAAAGTCAATAGCAACCTTTGAATAGTTGCTAGAGAAATTTATCAATTAGTTTGTCTCACTAGTACCTTAGCTTAAAGGCCCGTCCACACTGCTTACAGTGAAGTAGAAGAAGGATAAACATTTTCAGAGTATTTGGCTGGATTCAGAAAAGCAAAATTAGAAGTAACCAAACTTGACAACTCATTTGTTTTGGCAGTAATGCTAAAGTTGAGTCACATGAAATGGCTCGCAACCACTGAGGATACTAACAAAGTTCATACAACAAGTCAAAGAGCATGTTGACATGGAAGAAAAAATGATAGCTCAGAGAGAATCTGAAAGGAAGCTTAAAGTCAAAGAGAGATCATGCTGCAAAAGAAAATACTAAAAGCAATAGACACCGAGCAGATCATTGAGATTGTCAAGGTAAATTTTAGATATATACTCCTTGGAACCAATCAAGGACTGACATTCTTCCCAAACTGAACACATGGATTACCTAAAGTAATCACTAAGGCTCTGCAAAGATAGATCATGGTTGGACACTGCAAAGTACTAAAGATTTTGTAGAAACTATGGTCATGATTAAAAAAAGGCTAATGTTTGAAGATAGAAATTGAGAGATTGATACAAGAATGACAGAGATGCTTAGAGAAAAGAGGAAGTAGGGAGAATGAAAAACATCCCCGAGAATCTCAACAACCATCATGCCCATTGAGACACTGAAGCTTGAAGCTTCAATACCCAGCAATGAAGGGCAGATTGAACATTTTAAGTCTACTTGGAAAATTTGATGGGTGTGGAGTGATGCATCAGTCATAATCATGTTCACTAGGAGCTCCATGATGCTTACTCATGCTTTGAGAAATGAGGAATGCAAAGAGAATGGAAACCATCCCCAATAACCTGAATGACCATCTTTCCCATTGAAACACTGAAGCTCGATGTATTAGAACCCACCAGTGAAGGGCAATCAAATCATTTTAGGTCTCCTTGGAAATTTTGATGGGTGTGGAGTGCAATGCATCGTCTTAATTGTGTTAGCCTAGGGTTCTGTAATGCTTACATGTGCATATAGATCTGCTACACCTAGCTGTCAAAACGCATGATTCCTCTAGGATGGTTGTGGGACTTCTCTTCACCAAGCATGTCGTATACTCACCTTGGTGACTTTCGGTTGATCTTCATGTGTACCTACAATAGAGACAACAAAAAATTTGCATGATGTTCCTATGTGTAGCATATAAGCCATGAAGTTAAACAAAATAATCAAATAAATTGGAGGGAGCTTACTCACCACCATGGTAGGGAGGATCCTAACTCCTATTTGTTATCCGTTGGATTTTGATAAGTTTCAATATTTGCAATAATCATTGATTCTTACGAAGGATTGAGTCTCAAGATTAAAGTTTGAAGATGTTGACTCAAAAATAAAAAGGAACTTGGAAATGAAGCTTAAAGATCAATTTAGGAGTTCAAAGAGTATTCAAAAGATCAAGATCAATATCAACTAGATTTAAATTTTCATTTATTTTAGTCATGTCAAAGATTTGCTTTGAGATCATTTTGTTTAGAGTTCATTTATCACATTGGATTTTGCAGTAACTACTACAATAATTGCCATAGTATTAATGTAGCAATTGTTGCAGTACCAGACATCCAACGTCCAACTAGCAATTAGTGTAACAGAATCAGATATCCAGGTCATGGAATTTGTGCAAACTAACGGCTAGTTTTTTGACCGTTGAAACAAACCAAAAGATTTTACTCTCAACATTTTATTTCGACCCAAAGACTATAATACACATGATTGGGCTTCTCTTAATAAGTTTTACAATTTTATTTATCTTTTATGAAATAGATCAAGCCTCCTATGCCTTCTAGCCAAGAAATGCTTCAAACTTTTCAATCTCAAAGCAAATCATCATAGACATTTTTTCCTTTTTGAGAGACTTTGTAGTAACCTTCTAATGTGTCATCTTTTATACTTTTATACTTGTAAACACTCCTAGGTATTAGGAGTGTGAGAGTACAAATGCTCCATGTGGAGTGGATTTTTTTTATAGGAGAAAGCTCAGTTTATACGGGCGTGACTTTACCCTAATGAAGCGATAGATTTAGCTTCACCTGAAGGAAGCGGTACTCTATTTTGGAGTAGTTTGTAAAGGTTTGGCTTCACCTCAAGAAGTGACATCACTAGTAGAGTGATCCAAGTCCTCAAGAGTGAGGCAGGGGCCGTAGTGTAGGAGCGGTTGGTCTCTGAACCACATAAAATCATGGTGCATATTCCTTATCTTGCTTTACTTTTATTGCACTTGTGGTTTCTTGGAGCTTGAATTGAAATTGCTTGAATTCTTGAACATCTATCTTAGTGAATGTCAAGTGGGCTTTGATCTTCTTTATAGTAGTAAATTTGTAATCATATTTTGTATTTCAAAGCCTATTTCAAAATCCCCTCAAAGAATGCAATATGGGCCAACACTTTTAAGTTTGTCTAAATCTTAAGTGAATTATATAAAATGAATTTGGGGTTTTTTGGTCAGAAATCCTATCATAGATTTTAGAAAAATGTAAACAAAATAGTGGGATGATTGATGATGTGATGAAAGAAAGGGTAAGGAAAAGAAAGATCTTGTTCACTCATGTGACCATTTGTTTTCTTGAAACCTCATAAAATAATTGCAATGAGAATTTTATAAATTTCACCTCCAAGTTGACAGAACACTTGGGGAGATTTCCTAGATTTTTGCTCAAGAATTGAGAAAATCTATTTCCAAAGTCCTTTGAAAATCATAAAGAACTCTAGGGGAATTCTCAGTGTCTGGTGGATCAGAATTCTCCATCTGAAAAATGTTGGGAGCTAGGTATTTATAGGCGAGGTAGGGGAATGTTGGGGGAGTTGAAAGAATGTCGAATCGGAATAATATAGTGGGTCAGACATTAAATCATTCTAAAAGCTTAAGCTCATGGAATATGAGTATTTTTCACTATATATATTGGACTCTATCTATCTAATATCTGATGTGAGACTAATTCATTACACTTGACATTATAATAATCTCCTCCTTCATGTGTGATTTGACCACATTAATTTTAATACTCTTAGTCAAGAACTCTTTTATTCAATTAGTTCTACCTTGTAACCCATACTAATGGGTTTTTGTCTCAATTTTTGATTTTTTTAAGAGAGACTAACATACGACTTGACTCAATCGCATCACCACGATATTTTTTTACATGACCAATTTCATTGTGTGACCCATACTAATGGGTTTTTGTCACAATTTTTAATTTTTTTAAGAGAAACTAACATGTGACTCAATTCATTTGTATCATCATACTAATTTCGGTCTTAAGAGTTTGTACTTCAAATTTGAAACTCTGATACCACTTGTTTAAGCCTAGAAATGTTCACTCTAAATAATTCAAACATGTGTAATCTCATTGGAAGCCCCAGTTTTTTAAGTTAAATCTAAAAAAAAAAAAATTTGAAATCATGATTAAGCTTAAATTTCATGAAATTGGTCAAAAGGGTTGGTTTCATGTCACAAAAATGAGCTCAAAATGGCATGAAAAGGAGGGTACCTACAAATTTGATGTTAACTAGATCTCCATAATGGCACCTCAATTTAAGCAAAATGTTGACTTGTTGTCAGAAGGCAAGAGAAGGCAAAATGTACAAAACAAGTAGAGAGCTCAAAAGATATGATATTCTCTACTAAAATCCCTAGTACTTTTTTCATTCTACACAATGATGTATTAGTGATAATATCTGTTGTGATGGATCAATATAACATGCAATGCATCATCATTGAGTCATGGAGCTCAGAGAATGTTTTGTTCACACAAACTTATGACAAAATATGACTAAACAAAAGCTAGAAGATCTCTACTATGTGCACAAGTTCATGGTGGTTGGGACCTAATCAATGTATGATGCTATCATAGGATGCATTGTTGTAGATCAACTACAGTCAATGGTGTCCACATGATTTGACTATGACATTCCCCACCAAGATAGGTCTCAGGGAGGAAAAGGGATATCAAACTCTTGCAAGAACTTTCTACAGAACTTACTAGGAGGAACCTCTAGTTGGAAAAGCCAAAGATCTAGTTACCGAAGAGAAGAAAAATTGAGATGTCACTACAACAAAATGGACCATTGGTGGCACTTTTGAAGCATTGTCAATGTCCAATGCTTTTTTGCAGTGCTTTTGAATCACCATTTTCTTTTGTATCAAATTTGATACTAGCACTTTAAAGTGTTGGTACATCTCTTCCTCAACAATTGTTGCAGCATTAAAAATATGCCAACAATTCTATACTATTGTCAATGCTTCAAAATAAGCATCGCCAAAAAAGACCTCTAACGGTATGTATAGCTAAGCACCACCAATAATCTAAGGAGGTACATCATGTGAAGCACCATCAACAAAACCTATTTGCAGTGCTTTACTTAAAGTGCCTCCTATAACCAACCATTAGTATTGCTTTCTATGAAGTGTTTCCAGTAGGTGTCATTGGTAGTGTTTGGTTGATGAGCATCACCAATAGTCCTTAATCTTTGCTGGCACTTTTTGAAGAAGCATTGGCAAAGAACCTCTTAGCTTAACTATTGTATCTCTTTGTGGATGCTTGTAAATAAACTAAAATATTTTCATTCAAACCACAAGAAGCCCCGTTTATTAATGCTAACTAAAACAATATATCTAAATTGTTCAACAATCAATAATAAAAATTACATCTCTAAATACATTAGTGGTAAACAATCAATCCAAATCAACAAAGTCATCTAGAAAAAAAATCATCCTCACTGATCAATGCTTGACGACTTGCTCATCCTAGGTTTCCCCTCCTATAGCTTTTAATCAAATGATACATCCAATAGTACTATAACTGAAGAATATAGTATGAATTGTTCAAGAAAGATGAGTCCCAAACAAATACATATGAATCAATACACCCCATAATGGTCTTTCTTATGGTGAGAGTCCCAATCATGCGACCATGTTTGAGTCCATGTGCATCTCTGAACCAAACATAGGGCAGTGGGGCGATGTTTGTTTGAACAACTTGTCTTAGCCTATTAGTCAAATCAAGTGGGTATAAGCCCAAATAGAAACCTAAAAGGAAGGACAGAGAATTAGGCTTTACAATAAATATGAAGAGTTTTGACAATTAAAACAACTAATTCAATCACCAAACAACACAATAATATAATTTCAATCTCAATCAATCAAGCCACAAAAAATACAATAAAAAAGGAGTAAGGATAGAGAGATTTATGTGGTTCGGTATCCAATCATTCCTACTCCATAGCTCTTGTATTGATTTTGAGGACTTCAACTCTCTACTAGAGTGTTGCATTGTTTGGGTGAAGCCCCACCCCTTACAACTCCTTAAAAACTACAAGTGACACTATAACCAAAGCCAAAGCTCTCTCTCACTCCTTACACCCTAGGAGTGGTTACAAGAATTTAAGAATCAAAATACAAACTTTTCCTGACAACAAAGTCTCTCTAACTTTGAGCATAAGGGAAAGGGAATTTGAAAGTAAAAGAGCAATTTTAAGCAACTACGAAGGGTAGATGGATTTGGGAAGCTTGAATTCTTTCACAAAGAGTGTCAATAGATGTAAAAGTTATTAACAAAAGAAGCTCCAAGCCTTTATATATCCATTAGAAAAATAAACTAGCCATTAGGGAGAAACCCAGGCTATTTCTATAATGTTCGGATGACTAAACTCATGTTTGAATTAAGTTTTGTCCTGAATTATTCAGCCGACCAAACTAGTATCAGTCGACCAAACTTAATAGTTTGAAGAACTGAATCTTTTAATTTGGACAACCGAGCTCAAAATTTAGATGACTCTAAAAATTTACATTCAAATCCTCAAATCAACATATAAAAATGAGAGGCTAAACCCAATTGGTTGGAGTAGATCTGCTTGAGCAAAATTGAATCCATCAACATTGTCCTCAAATTGCATTCATAGTACACCATCAAGCTTTATTAACATATCCATCTTGAAGCATACAAATGGAATTTAACTCCATTATAATTCTTGGCTATGTAACAAGTAATGACAACAAGGAAAATATATTAAAAATTATTTAGCCATCATCAAAATCACACAAGACAACAAATTTCTTACATTTTGATAATGGAAAACCATTCAAAATTATAATAATCCTTGTTGAGAAAAAGGAAATTTTAAAATATAAGCATGTATTAACTGTAATATACAATTACATTTGAATTAAATTCTCAAATTTCAATATCTCCATCATTGTCTCCACCTTGGGTTAATTCTAATATTCTCCACTTTTTGGTATCAACAAAAAAAATATACACAATAAGCTTGCTCTAAAGATACACATAATCAAGTGACACATAAATGATAACTCTTTTTGAATACATGCACATAAAAGAGCCTAACTATATCAAAAATATAAAGTCAAAATCTAGCATTCAATGAAAGATAGTATCTCCATAACATGACATAGTTAAATACATAGCTAAATTTAGTGTGAAACAACCATAAACCACATAAAAGCCATAACTAAATTCACAAAGGAAAGCTCCAGTAAAACAAAAATAGATATCCTAAGAGCTTCGGCCAGGAGCATTGTGGTGAAGAACTATGTTCAACAAATCCTCTTTCTAATCTATCTTTTGAGTGGTGGTTAGTAGTCATGATTTCCTCCATCTGATCAAGGTGTCGATTGGTAGTGGCCACCTGGTCATGAGATCTATGAGACATGTTGTCCAAATAATCACAAAGCTTGTCAAGTTGCTCATGGTTTGACATATGCACTGGGTGAGAGGGACTAGTAGGATTAGTAGTAGTTGAAGGAGCATCATCATTGTTGTGACCTCCCTCGATGGCCTTGAGATTGGCTATTTCCTTATGAGCTTCATCACAAGTGGCTTCTGATGCTGAAGAATATCTTGTAACATGAACCCATTCACCTCCTTGGAGGCAAAATCTTATCTAGCTTAATGAAGAAAGGGTGAAGGTTTGAGTTGAGGTGTATTTATGGTACCCTAGTGGATCACAGGGAGGACGAGGGGCATGAAAGTGGTGAAGAATCCTAGAGATAATGCTAGGATAATTAAGAGTAGTAATGGAATGAGAAATGATATGCGCCATGTGTCTCAATATGACATAAGGTGAACAAACTCAAAAACCAAAAAGAATGTAATAAATGACAAAGTATTATCAAGGAAATTTCATCATGATTCCTACCCTCAGGAAGGATGGTATAGTCAAGAAACTACTAAGTAGTTATAAATGAGTGGGGAGCAAATTTGCAACCATCTTTTCCATGGCCATGACAAAATTTCCTTTAAATATTGTTTGAATAGCCTCTGAGTTTTCAATGGAAACTTTCCCATTTCCCTAATATTTAATGATAGTAAACTAATAACTACCAATAGGAATATCAAGAATAAGGCCTAGAGCTTAAAAAACTATCTCCATTTGACAATTCCATAATAAGTAATTGACGGTAGTGTTTTGATGATCAATGGATGCATTTAAATAGAAAATTCAAATTTCATCATCAACATGGGCATCATGGCAACTACTAAGGATTTCGACCCTTGTAATCAAAGAGATGATTATTGTTATAAAAGGCTAGGGATTCAAAATATATAATATGGGGTGTAATGACCCATATGGAGAAAAAGGATCTTGATATCGAAAGTAATGAGAGAATTAAAAGTGGGAGGAATTTGAAGGATCTCATCGAGGTTGAGGCCAGATTCCATCCCCCTCTTGTTCGCTACCTGCTTCAACCTATGCATGGTGAAATTGAAACTGGAAGAGCATGAATTCAAGAGAAGAGAAGGTGGATATATGAGGAAACACCATTGGGAGGCTTGAGGATGATCGAGCTACTACACTTTATTGAGGCCATTCATACGATGAGCCAGAGAAGAAATAAAAGAAATGGCCAACCATTATAGGATTTGAAAGGAATAAATTCACAGAAATCCCTAAGTTCACTTATCCAATCATTAAAGTTTCAGCATTTGAATGTCATAGAAACAAAATGGTGTTTCTTGTTTGCTAAGTTCAGGAAACCATTCTTACATGTTCAAGCATTTGAACATAGCAAAAATAGAAGTGTTTTCAATCAGCAAAGTTCAGGCAACCAAATAATTTTATTCAGGGGACTAAACTTAGTAGAAATTGAAATAAGTTGGAAACTTAGTTCAAAAATTGAAAATGCCTAACCATCTAAAACTCAATTCACTA
>RXID01015235.1:0-68511 GCA_005019695.1 Trichopus zeylanicus subsp. travancoricus | reverse complement strand
CTTTTACTATTACTATTACTACTACAACAATGAGTACTACTATTACTACTACAACTAAAACTACTAACTACTCCTCCAACTACTAGTTCGACTATTACTATTGCTACTACTATTACTACTACTCCTACTCCAGCTCCTACAACTACTATTGCTCCAACTATATTTTCTGCTAATACTAAAACGACAACAACAACTAATACTACGACCACTACACCTACTACACCTACAACTACAACTACTAATGCTTCTACTTCGACAACTACTACCGGTACTAATTCACCTACTACTACAACTTCTGTTTGTACTACTACTACAACTACTACTATTATTATCACCACTACTACTACTACTACAACAACTACTACAAGTATTGTTTCTGCTATTGCAATTACTACTACTACTACTATTACTACTTTTGGTCCTACTACCACTATTAGTGCTACTACTACCGCTACTACAGCTACTACTACAACTACTACAGCTGCTACTACTACTACTACAACTGTTGCTCCTACTTCTACTGCTACCACCACTTCTACTGCTAATACAAATGCTACAAGTACAACTGCAATTACTACTTTTCCTACTACTACTACTACAACAGCTACTTCTACTACAACTGCTACTGCTATTACTACTGCTGCAGTTGCTACTGTTGCTACTACTATTGCAACTATAGTTGTAGCTACTACAACAACAACTCCCACTAATTTTGCTACTAGTACTATAGCCACTACTACTACTACTATTGCAACTACTGCTACTACAATTACAACGATTACGACTACGACTACTACTACTGCTACTATTGCCTCTACCACTGCTGCTAGTAGTACTACTACTACTACTACTTCTACTACTTCTAGTAGTGCAACTACCACAACTACTGTGGTTACTACTAATACTACTACTCCTACTCCAACTGCTAATACTACTATTGTTACTATTAATACTACTATAACTACTACTGCTACTTCTACTACTAGAACTACTAGCACTACTGCTACTTCCACTACTAGGACTACTAGCACTACTGCTACAACTTATACTGTAACTACTACTACTTCTACGACTACAACAACAACTGCTACTAATTATATTACTACTATTATAACTACTCCCACTTCTACTAATACTACTACTACTCCTACTACTACTACCACTACTACTAGTACTACTATTACTACTACTACTTCTGCAACCACTACAACTACTACTTCCACAATTATTACGATGGCTTCTACTACCACTACTACTACTACTACTACTACTACTACAACAACTACTAGTACTTCTACTACTATTTCTACTACAACTGTTGCTGCTACTGCTACTGCTACTATTGCTACAACTAGTGTTACTACTACTACTACTTCTACTAGTTCTACCACCCATACTACTGCTGCAACTACTCCTTCTACTACTACTACTACAACTACTACTACGACTACTACCACTACTACAACTACTATTACTACTACTACTACTACTATGACCACTCCTACTACTACTACTACAACTACTACTACTACTTCTACAACTTCTATGACTCGTACTACTACTACAACTACTCCTACAAACACTACTACTCCCACTACTATGACTGCTACTCCTACAACTACTTCTACAACTTCTTTGGCGACTACTCCTACCACTACTTCTACTACTACAACTACTAATACTCCTCCAACTACTAGTACGACAATTACTGCTGCTACAACCACTATTGCTACTACTACTCCTACTCCAACTCCTACTCCTACTACTAATCCAACTATAATTTTTGCTAATGCTACCACAATATCAACTAAGCAACTACTGCTTCAACTGCTACTATTGAAACTGCTACTACAGCCACAACTACTAATACTACTGTTGCTACTACTATTACTACTGCTACTACTACTCCTCCTATTCCCCCTACTAATACTACATCTACTACAACTACTACTACTACAACTACTATTACAACTACTACTACCACTACTACAACTACTTCTGCCAATACTACTACTGCTACTACTAATATTACTACTACTACTACTTCTTCTACTACTACTACTGATACTACTACTGCTGCTACTACAACTACTGCTGCTGCTACTACTTCTACTACTACTACTATGACAATTACAACTTATACAACTACTACTAATACTACAACTACATCTACTATTACTACTACTACTACTACAGCTACTACTGCTATCATTGCCACTGCTACTACTACTACCTCTACTACGGCTACTAGTGCTACTACTACTGCTAGTCCTTCTCATGCTACTATTGCTACTACTTTTGCAACTGCTACTGTTATTATTGCAACTACTTTGGCTACTACTCCTACTACTAGTACTAATGCTACTGCTGCTACTGCTACTAATGCTACTTCTACTGCTACTAATACTACTACTGCTAGCACTACTTCTGCTACAACTATTATTACTACTACTTCTGCTATTACTAAGCCTACTATAATAACTAGTACTACTACTATTACTTTTGCTACTACTACTACTACAGCAACTTATACTACTACCACTACCACTGCTACTACTAGTACTGCTGTTGCTACTGTTGTTATTACTAAAACTACTTCAGCTACTACTACTGCTACCTCTACTTCTACAACCACTACAACTGCTACTTCTACTACTAGTACTGCTTCTGCTGCTACTACTGCTAATAATGCTCCAGCTACTATAACTTCTACAACTATGTTCGCTACCACAACTGTAGCTACTGCTACGACTACTGCTGCTACTACTGCTACTACTACTTTTACCACTACTGCCACTACTACTACTACTATTACTATGACTTTTACTGCTACTACTACCACAACTACTATAACTATTGCTACAAATACTACTACGAGTACTACTGCTACTACTTCTCCTATTACTACTACTACTGTTGTAGTAGCTAATACTACCCCTACTCCTACCAATACTACTGCTGCTGTTGCTACTAGTGCTGCAAGTACCACTACTAAGGCTTCTAATACAATAGCAATTAGCACTACTATTATTACTTATACTAGTACTACTACTAGTACTACCATTACCCCTTCTACTTCCACAACTACTACCACCACTACTACCACTGCTGTAGTGACTACTACTACTGGTCGTACTATTACTAGTACTGCTGTTACTACTGCTACTACTACTAGTACTGCTACCGCTACTACTACAGCTACTACCATTGCTACTATTATAGCTATTACTACAACTATTATAGCTATTACTACCATTGTTGCTACTACAATTCCTACTACTTCTCCTACTGCTGCAACTACCACTACTGCTGCTGCTGCTACTACTACCACCATCACTACTACAGCTATCGCTGCTACTACTACTCCTAATGTTGCTAATAATACAAACACTACTATTCTGAATAATAATAATAATAGCTATTACTGCTGCTACAACTACTACAACTACTACTACTTCACCAACTACTACTACAACTACTACTGCGACGTCTACTTATGCTACTACTACTACTACTACTACTATTACTACAACTAATGCAACTACAACTATTACTACCATGGCTACTACTACAGCTGCTGCTGTTGCTGCTGTTGCTGCTGCTCTTGTGAGTAATGCTGCTACTACTACTACTTTTGCTACTCTTGCTACTACTATTACTACAGCTACTGTTGCTACAACTGTTGTTGTTGCTGCTACTTCTACTACTACTGCTAGTACTACTACTACTGCTACAACTATGACTGTTACTGCTACTAATAGTACTTTTGCTATTACTACTACTACTACTGCTGTTACCACTACTATTACTACTAATGTTACTACTACTAGTAGTAATACTTAAACTACTATAGCTAATACTGCTACTACTACTCTTGCTACTGCTACTATCACTACTACAACTCCTACAACTACTAGTGCTAATCCAACTACTACTACTCCTACTACTGCTACCGCCACTACTACTACAACTACAAGTCCTACAACAACTAGTGCTATTACTACTACTACTGTGGCTACTACTTGTGTGGCAACTACCATAGATACTACTGCTGCAGCTACTACTACTATGGTACTACTAATATAGCTAGTGTGGCAACTACTACTGCTACTAATACTGTGGCTACTACTACTGCCACTACTACTGCTACTACTACTATGGCTACTACTTGTGTGGCAACTACTATAGCTACTACTATTAGTGGTAATAGTGGTAGTAGTAGTTATTGTAGTTGTAGTAGTAGTAGTAGTAGCAGCAACAATAGTAGTAGTCATAGAAGTAGTATTAGTAGTGGTCATAATAGTAGTAGTAGTTGTAGCAAAAGTTGTTGTAGGATTGGTAGAAATAGTAGTAGTAAGAGCTATCATAGTAGTAGTGGTTGGAGCAATATCTCTAGGAGTAGTAGTAGGAATACCAATTGCAGTAGTAGTTGAAGATGTAGCTATGTAGCTGTAGTAGTAGGAGTATCATTTGTAAAAATAATTATAGTAACAGTAGTTGTTGTTGTTGTAAGAGTACTAATAGCAGTAGCTAAAGTAGTAATAGTAGCAGTTGTTGTAGTTATAGTAGAAGCAGCAGTATTCATTATAGGAGTGGCAGTTGTCGTAGCAATGGTAGCAGTAGCAGTAGTAGTAGTAACTATGGTAATAGTTGCAGTAGTGGTAATAGTAATAGTATCAATAGCGGTAGTTGTAGCAGTACTAGTAGTAGCAGTAGTCATAGTAGTAGGAGAAGTAGCAGCAGTACTAGTAGTAGCAGCGGTAGTAGTAGTGGAAGTAGTAGTGACAAAAATTGTAGTAGTAGTAGTAATAGAAGTAGTAGGAGTAGTAGGACTACTAGTAGTAATAGTCGTAGTAATAGTAGTTGTTATTGGTGTTGTAGTAGTAGTAGTAGTAGAAAAAATAGCGGAAGTCACATTAGCATTTGTAGTAGTAGTTATAGTAGTAGTAGTAGTTTCAGTAGTTGTAGTAGCAATAGTAGTAATAGTAGCAGTAGTAACAATAGTAGTACTAGTAGTTGTAGTTATAGTAGTAGTAGTAGTTTTAGTACTTGGGGTAGTAGAAGTAGTAGTTGTGCAGTCATAGTAGTAGCTATAGTTGCAGTAATGGTAGTAGCAGTAGTTCTAGAAGTAGAAGATGTAGTAGTGGCAGTAGTAGTTGTAGTAATAGCAGTAGTAGCAGCAATAGTAGTTGTAGTAATAGCAGTAGTAGCAGCAATAGTAATTGTATTAATGTAGTAGTACTAGTAGTAGTTGCGATGGTAGTTGTAGTAGTAGTAGTAATAGGAGTACAAGTACAAGCTATGGCAGTAGAAGAAGCAGTAGTAGTAGTAGCTGTAGCAACAATAGTAGTAGTAGTTTTTGTAGTAGTTATGGTAGTAGTAGGAGCAGTAGTAGTGAAGTAGTTGTAGTTGCTGTAGTAGCAATAGTTGTTGTTGTTGTAGTAGTAGTAGTAGCAGTAGCATTAGTAGTAGTACTAGTAGTTGTAGTAGCAGTAGGAGAAATAGTAGTAGTGGCAGTAGTAGTTATTCGAGTAGTAGTAGTAGTAGTTGTACCTGTTGTAGTAGTGGTAGTAGGAGTAGCTATAGTTGCAGTAGTAGTAGCTATAGAAGTAGTAGTAACAGTAGATGCAATAGTAGCAGTAGTTGCGGGCCTAGTATTGGTAGCAGCAGTAGCCGTAGTAGTAGTAGTAGTAGTGCTAGTTATCGTAGCAGAAGTAGCTGCAGTGGTGGTGGCGGCGATAGTAGTAGTAGTAGTCGTAGTCGTCGTCGTCGTCGTAGTAGTAGTAGTTATTGTAGTAGCAGCAGTAGTAGTAGGAGTAGGAGGAGTAGTAGTAGCAGTAGTAGTAGTAGTAATAATAGTAGTAGTAGTAGTTTTAGTAGGAGTAGCCGAACTACTAGTTACCGTGGTAGTTGTAGTTAGTTATAGTTATGGGAGAAGTATTACTAGTTCTAGAAGTAGTGCTAGTAGTAGTAGTAATGTTAGTAGAAGTTGCCACAATAGTGGTAGGAGAAGCAATAGTATAGGTAGAAGCAGTAGTAGTAGTAGTAATAGTAGCCACAATTGTTACAGTAGTAGTGGTAGTAGTAGTAGTAGCTGTAGTAGTTGTAGTAGTAGTAGTAGCAGAAGTAGTAGTAGCAGCAGCAGTAGGAGGAGGAGTAGTAGTAGTAGCAGCAGCAGTTGTAGGAGTAGTAGTTGTATAAGCCGTACTAGTAGTAGAAATAGTAGCAGCAGTAGTAGTAGTAGCATAACTAGTAATTGTAATTGCTACAGTAGTAGCCGTAGTAGTAGTAGTTGTAGTAGGAGTAGTAAGACAGCCTGTAGTAGTAGTAGTAGTAGTAGTAGGAGTAGTAGTAGTTCTAGTACTAATAGTAGGAGCAGTATTAGTAGTAGCAGTAGCGGTAGCAGTAGAAGTTCTAGTAATATAATTAGTAGTAGTAGCAGCAGTAGCAGTTGTTGCTGTGCTTATGGAGTTAGGAGTAGTAGTTGTAGTAGAAGGAACAATATTAGTAGGTGTAGGGGAAGTGGTATAAGTAGTAGGAGTAGTAGATGTTGTAGTAGTATTTGTAGTGGAAGATGTTGCAGTGGTTATAATGGCAGCAGTAGTAGCTGTAGTGGCAACAGCAGTAGCCAAAGTAGTAGTAGCTGTAGGAGTAGTTGTAGTAGCAGATGTAGCAGTAGTAGGAGAACAAGAAGCAGTAGTAGAAATACTAAGTAGTACTTGTAGCAGCAGTAGTAGTCATAGTAGTGTTAGCAATAGTAGTAGTAGTTAGCGTAGTAGTAGTAGTATCAGTAGCAGCAGTAGCCGTAGGCGTAGTAACCATAGTAGTTGCTGAAGTAGTAGCAGTACAAGTGGTAGTAGTAGTGACAGCAATAGTAGTAGCCATAGTACTACCAGAAGTAGTAGTAGTAGTTGGAGTAATATGAGCGTTTGTAGCACTTGTAGTAGTAGGAGCTGTAGTAGTAGTAGTAATAATCATAGGAGTAGTTGTAGTTGTAGTAGGAGTAGCTACAGTAGCAGTTGTAGTAGGATTATCAGTAGTAGTAGTACTAATTGTAGCAATACTAGTTGTAGGATAGTAGTAGTAGTAGTAGTAGGAGTATCAATAAGAGTAGTAGTTGCAGTAGTAGTAGTATTAGTAGTAGCAGAAGTAGTGGTAGCAGTAGTAGTAGTAGTAGAAGTAGTAGTAGTAGTGGTAGTAGTAGTGGTAGTAGTAGTGGTAGTAGTAGCAGTAGCAGTAGTGGTGGTGGTAGTAGTTGTGGTAGAAGTAGCAACCGTAGTAGTAACAGTAGCAACATTAGCAGTTGTAATAGGGAAGTAGTAGCAACAGAAGTCGTAGTAGCAGCAGCAGCAGCAGCAGTAGTAGTAGTAGTTGTTGTTGTTGTTGTAGTAGTAGTAGCATTAGTACTACTAGTAGTAATAGTTGTTGTAGTTGTGATAGTAGTGGTTGTCGGAGTAGTAGCAATACTAGTAGTAGTTTTAGTAGTAGCAGTTGTAGTTGTAGTACTAGTAATATTAGTAGAAGTAGTAGTAGCCATTGCAGTAGAAGTAGCAATAATAGCAGTTGTAGCAATAGTAGCAAGAGCAGTAGTAGCAGTAGTATCTATCGTAGTAGTAGTAACAGCAGTAGCTATCAAAGTAGCAGTAATAGTAGCAGCAGTAGTAGTAGAAGTAGAAGTACGAGTAGTAGTAGCAATAGCAGTAGCAACAGGAGTAGAGGTAAGAGTAGTGGTAGTAGTTGCACTAGCAATAGTAGCTATTTTAGCTGCAGCAGTAGCAGTAGTAGTAGTAGGAGTAGGAGAAGAAGTAGTAGTAGTAGTAGTTCTTATAGTAGTATTAGTAGTAGCAGTAGTCGGAGAAGTCATAGTAGTAGTAGTTGCAGTTGTAGTAAGTTGTAGTGCTAGTAGTAGTAGTAGACATAGTAGTAGTTGTAGCAGTAGTAGTAGTGTTAGAACAAGTAACAGTGGTAGTAGTTGAAGTAGCAGTAGCAGTAGTAGTAGAAGTAGTAGTTGTATTAGTGGTAGTACTAGTAGTAGTAGTTATTGTGCTAATAGTAGTAGAACTAGTAGTAGATATAGCAACCGTAGAAGTTGTAGTAGTAGCATTAGAAGTAGCAATAGTAGTAATAGCAACCGTAGCAGTAGCAGTTACAGCAGGAGCAGTAGTAGTGGAAATAGTAGTAGTAATAGCAGTAGTAACAATTGTAGCAATAGTTGTAGTAGTAGCGATAGTAGTCAGGGTAATAGTAGTAGTAGCAGCAGCAGCGGTAGTAGTAGTAGTAGTTTTAGTAGTTGGGGTAGTAATACTAGTAGTAGTAGTAGCTATCGTAGTAGTTCTAGTAGTAGTAGTAGGAGAAGTAGTAGTAGCAGTAGTAGCAAGCGTAATAGCAGCCGTAGTAGTAGTAGCAATAGTAGTAGCTGCGGAAGTAGTACTAGGAGAAGTAGTAGTTCTAGCAGAACCAATAGTAGCATTAGTAATAGTTGGCGTAGCGTTAGTTGTAGTACTAGTTGAAGTAGTAGTGGTAGTAGTAATAGCTGTAGCAGATGTAGCAGCAGCAACAGGAGTGGTACCAGTAGTATCAGTAGTAGCATCAGCAGCAGTAGGAGGAGTAGTAGTAGTAGTAATTGCAGTATCAATTGTAGTAGCATTTATAGTAGCCGTAGCAGTAGTAGCAATCATTGTTGATGTAGTAGTAGCAGCAGTCATAGTAGTTGTAGCAGTAGTAGTAACAGCAATTATGGCAGTAGTAGTAGTAGTAGCAGTAGCAGTACTAGTAGCCATTGAAACAGTTGCAACAGTAGCGGTAGTAGTAGTAGTAGTAGTAATAGTGGTAGTAGTAGTAATAGTAGTAGTAGTAGTAGTAGTAGTAGTGGTAGTAGTAGTAGTGGTGGTGGTACCAGTAGTAGCTATGGTAGGCATAGTAATATTAGTAGTACTGGTAGTGGCAGTATAACTAGTAGTAGTGGTAGTTATAGTAGTAGAACTAGTAGTAGTAGTAGTAGTTCTAGTAATAGCAGTAGTAGTAGCAAAATTAGTAGTAGAGGTAGCGATAGTAGTACTACCAAAAGTAATAGAAATAGTAGTAGTAGTAGAAGGTGTAGTCGGAGTAGTAGTTGTCGCAGTAGCCGTAATAGTTGTAGAAGTAGTAGAAATAGCAGTGGTAGAAGTAGTTATTGTACTAGTACAAGTAGTAACAGTAGTAATAAAGGTAGTAGTGGTAGTATTAGTAATATTAGTAGCAGTAGCAGTAGATGCATTAGTGACAGTAGTTGTAGTAATAGTAGTAGTAGCAGGAACAACAATAGTAGTAGTTTCAATAGTAGTGCTAGTAATAGTGGAAGTAGTAGTAGGAGTAGGAGAGGTAGTAGTAGTAGTAGTAGTCGTAGTAGCAGTAGTGATAGTTGTAGTAGCAGAAGTTGTAGTTGTAGTAGCAATAGCAGCCGTAGTAGCAGTACTAGTACCAGTAGTAGCAGTTGTATCAGTAGTAGCAATACTAGTAGTAGTAGTTGTTATTGTAATAGCAGTAGAAGTAGCAGTGGAAGTAGTAGTAATAGTAGCAATTGAAGTAGTGGTAGTAGTATTTGCAGTAGTAGCAGTAGTACAAATAATTGTAGTCGTAGTAGTAGTAGCACAAGTAGTTGCCGTAGAAGAAATACTAGTCGTAGCAGCAGTAGTAGCAACAGCAGTAGTTTTAGTTGAAGTAGCAGTTAGTAGTATTAGCCGTAGTAGCAGCAGTGGTGGTGGTAACAGTAGTAGTTGCAGTAGTAGCAGCAACTGTGGTAGTTGTTGTAGTAGTTGTGGCAACAGTTGTAGTACCGGTAGTGTTGTAGCAGTAGCTGTAGCAGTAGTAATTGAAGTAGCAGTAGCAGTAGTGGTGGCAATTGATGTAGGAGTAGTAGCAGTATTAGTAATAGTAGTAGTAGTAGTAGTATTAGTAGTAATAGTGCTAGTGTTTGTGTTAGTAATAGTACAAGTACTAGTAGTAGTAGTAGCACTAGTAGTAGTAGTGTTAGTGTTTCTAGTAGTAGTACCCGTAGTTGGAGTAGTGGTTGTAGCAGTTATTGTTGTAGCAGTAGTAGTCGGAGTCGTAGTAGTTGTAGTAGCAGTAGTAGTAGCGATAGCAGTTATCGTTGTAGCAGTAGTAGTTATTAGAGAAGTAGTAGTAGTAGCCATTGTAGTAGTAGCAGTAGCAGCAGTAGTAGTAGTAGCAGTAGTAGTAGTAGTGCTAATAGTAGTTGTTATAGTAGTACTACTAATAGAAGCAGTGTTCGTAATGTAGTGGTAGTAGCAGTCATCATAGTAGCAGTAGCAGCTGTAGAAGTGGAAGCCATGGTAATAGTTGTAGCAGCAGTAGCAACAGTTGCAGTAGTAGTTTTAGTAGGAGTAGGAGTAGTATTAATAGTAGTAGTAGCAGCAGTTGTAGCAATAGTAGCAGCAGTCGTAGTTGCAGTACTAGTAGTAGAAGGACTAGTAGTTGTAGTCATACTAGTATTAGTAATAGTAGTAGTTGTAATACTAGTACTAGTAGTAATAATAGCAATAGTTGCATTAGTTGGAGTGGCAGTAGTTGTAGTAGAGGAAAAAATAGCAATAGCAATAGCAATAGGGGAAGTTATAGCAGTAGTCGTAGTAGTATCTATAGTAGTATTAGCAGTTGTACTAGCAATAGTTGAAGCAATTGTAGCAGTTGTAGTAGAAATAGTAGTAACAGCAGTAGTACTACTAGCATTTGTAGCATTAGTAGTAGCAGTAGTAGTTGCACTAGTAGTACTACTGCTACTATTTCTACTACAGCTACAACTCCTACTCCTGCTACTAACACTAGTATTACTACTACTGCTACAGCTGCTCCTACTGCTGCTACTACTGCTACTACTACTACTACTACTACTACGGGTACTACTACTACAAACACTAACACTACTACTACTACTACTATTCCCCCTCCTACTAGTAAGAGTAGTAGTAGTAGTACTTCTAACACAAATACTAGTATTACTACTACTACTAATATTACTACTACTACTACTACTACTTCTACACCGTCACTACTACTCCTACTACTAGTATTACTACTACTGTTACTAACAATAGTACTACTACTACCATTGTTACTATTACTAATACTACTACTACTCCTACTACTGCTACTACTCCTAGCACTTACTAATACTACTGTTGTAGCTATTACTATCACCACTATTGCTACTGCTACTACAATTACGACTACTACTACTACTGCTACTAACACTACTACTACTCTTCCAATTACTACTATTACTACCACTCCAACTACTACTACTACAACTACTAGTACTACTACTACTATTACTACTATTATAACTACAACTGCTACAGCTGCTGCTTCTCCTAGTACAACTACACCTACGACTATTGCTACTGTAACTATGACTACTACTACTACTACCCCGACCATCACTACTACTACTACCACAACTACTGCTACTATTCCTTCTACTGCTACTTCCACTACTACCACTACCACAACAACTACTACTATTCCAACTACTATTGCTACTAAAACTCTTATTACTACTATGACCACTACTATTGCTATTTCCCCTACTCTGACTCCATCTATTGCTGCTACTACTACTCTAACTCTGACTCATACTTCTACCACTACTCCTCCTACTCCGACTCCAACTAATGCTACTGCTACTAATACTACTAGAACTACTACAATAACTACAACTACAACAACTACTACTGCTACTACTACAGCTACTTCTACTATTACTACTACTACTGTTGCTGCTACTACTACTACTATTACTACAACTATTACTAATACTACTACTGCTACTACTTCTCCTAGTACGACTGCTACTCCTACCACCACTCCTAAAACTCCTAGTACTTTTGCTTCTTCTACTGCAACTACTTCTTCTATTACTACTATTACTACTACTCCTACTACTACTACTTTTAATACTACTAGTAATACTACTACTACTCCTAGAACTCCTACTAGTAATATTGCTGCTGATACTCCTACTACTGCAACTACTACTGTTGCTATTATTTCTAATCCTACTACTACGACCAGTACTACTACAGGTACTCCTACTACTACTACATTGACTACTACCACTACTACTATTACTACTCCCACTCCTACTACTACTTCAACTACAAGTACTACTACTGCTACTACTACTACTAATACGACTACCGCCACTACTACAACTATTGCTGCTAATGCTACTACTACTACTATTGCAACTGTTGTTGTTTCTACTTTTACAACAACTACTCCAATTTCTACTACTATTGTTGCTACAACTGCTACTACGACTCCACCTCCTCCTACTACTACTACATCTGCTCCAGCTACTAATGCTACTACTACAACTACTACAACTGCAACCGCTACTCCTACTACTGCTACTATTATGACAATCGATACTATTACTAGTGCAACTACTGCTACTATGCCTACCATGACTACTCCTACTACTGCTACTACTACTACTCCTACAACTACTACAACTACTAATACTACTTCTAGTGCCACTCATACTCCTATTCCTACTACTACAACAACAATAACAACAACAACTACTACTACCACTATTACAACTACTACTATTACTCCAACTCCTAATACTAGTACTACGACTACTCCTACTAGTACTATTAATACCACTATAACTCCTCCAACTACTTCTGCAACTCCAACCCCTACTACTACTCTGACTACTACAACTACTACTACTATAACAACTACCACTACTCCTACTATTGCAACTACTATAACAACTACTAGTCCTTTCACCACCACTACTACTACTACAACTGTCGTTGCTGCTACTACCACCACTACTACTACTTCTATTACTAGTACAACTGCTACTACTACTACTACTACTACTACTAATGTTGCTGCTACTGCTACTACTACTATCCCTACTACTACTTGTACTCGTGCTTCTATAACTATTGCTGCTTCTGCTACTGCTACAACTACTACTACTACTACTACTCCTGCCACTACTTCTTCTACATTATACTCTAGCTTTTGCTACTACTACAACTACTCCTACACCTACTACTGCTACTACTACTCCTACTCCGAAGACTACTAGTAGTACAACAACCAATACTACTACCACTACTACTATTGCTACCTCTGCTACCTCTACAATTGCTGCTGCTGCTTCTACAACTATTGTTGCTACTACTACTACAAATACTACCACAACTACTACTCCTACTACTACTCCTACTCCAACAACGACTAACACTACTACTCCTACAACTACTATTACTGCCACTGCTACTAATACTGCTACTCATCCAAATACTCCTACAACTACTACTATTACTACTTCCACCCCTAACACTCCTACTACTATTACTCCTATTGCTGCTACTGCTACTACGACTACTACTATTGCTACTACTACTAGTACTACTATTACTACTACTACTACTGCTACTACTACTACTACTACTACATCTATTACTACTACAACTACTCCTACTCCTTTGACTATTACTACAACTACTACTTCTGCTCCAGCTCCTACTACAACTACGATTACTTCTACTACTACTACTGCTAAAGATTCTAATTCTGCTACAACTACTGTTGCTCCATCGGCTGCTGCTACTACGACTACTACTGTTGCTAATACTATTAATCTCACTGTTGCGGCTATTAGTAGTTCTACTCTTTCTACTTCACCTGCTACTACTATGACTGTTACTCATACTGCTACTTTTTCTACTATAATGACTAGTACTACCACCATATTTACCGCTGCTGCTGATGTTGCTGACACTACTACTACTACCACTGTTGTTGCTGCTATTGCTAATATTACTATTACTACTACTACTACTAGTACTACTCCTACTACAACTCTTACGACTACTGCAACTGCTGATGGTGCTAGTACCATAAAGCTATTACTACTACTACTACTATGGCTGATGCTAGTAGTACCATAAAGCTATTACTACTACTACTACCACCACCACCACCACTTCTACCACTATTGTTGCTGTTGCTAGTGCTATTGTTGCTGGTGCTCCTACAACTACAACTACCACTACTTCACCTACTATAACTATTATAGCTACTCATACTACTACACTACTAATGCTATTGCATCAACTACAGCCACTACTAGTACTACTAGTTTTACTTTTGCTGCTACTACAGCTATTGCTATTACTGCTGCTACTACTACTACCACTATGACTACTACTACTACAACAACTGCTACTACTAATACTATTGCTACTACTACTGCTGCTATAGTATCTACTACTACTGCTTCTATTGCCACTCGTACTACTACTGCTACCACTACTGCTACTACTATGACTACTACTACTAGTACTACTACTTCTACTACTATTCCTACAACTACTAATATGACTACTACTACTACTACTACTACTACTATGGCAGTTGTTCTTGCTGCTGCTACTACAACTACTACTACTACTGCTATTGCTACTACAACTGCTACTGCTTCTACAACTACTTCTACTACTACGGTTGTTACTACTTTTGCTACTACTATTGCCACTACTACTGCCACAACTATTAATACTACTGCTACGACAACTACTACAACTACTATAATTACGACTACTGTAGCTGCGACAACTTGTACTACTAATTTTGCTACTACTTCTATAGTTGCTACTACTGCCATTACCACTACGGATACGACTGCTACTACTACTACTACTTATGTTGCTATTACTACCACTACTACTAATATTGTTGTTGCTTCTACATCAACAATAACAACAACAACTACTACTCCACAGACTACTACAATTGCTACTACTACTATTGCTACAACTATTATTACTACTACTACTACTACTACTATTACTACTACAACTACTAATACTACTAATACTACTACAACTACTACCACCCCTGTTGCTACTGCAGCTGTTGCGCCAACTACTACTTTTACTACAACTACACTGTCTATTGCTACTACTATTGCTACTGCTATAGCTACTCCTATAGCTCCTACTGCTACTACTACACTACTGCTAGTACTCCTGCCACTACTGCTACAACAACTATTATTACTACTACTGCTACTACGTCTATTACTACTACTACTTCTAATACTACTACTACTGCTGCTACTACTACTACTCCTAATATTACTACTACTTCTACAATTACTACTACAACTACTATAATTATTACAACTCTTACAACTTCTACTACTACTACCTATGATACCACTACTAATACTACAACTACTACTGCTACAAGTACTACAACTTCTACTACTACTACTTTTGCCACACCTACTACTACTACTACTACTACAGCTGCTGCTGCTGCTACTACTACAACTACTACTACTGTTACTACTACTACTACTACTACTCCTACTTCTACTACTACTACTATGACTACTCCTACTAGTACTACTACAACTACTACAAGTACTATTGCTACTCCTACTCCAACTCTTACCCCTACTTCTGCTTAGAATACTTCAACTAAGACTACACCTACTACTACGACTATTGTAACTACTACCAATACTACTGTTATTATTATAACTACTATTACTCCTTTTACTACAACAAGAACTACTGCTGTTGCTGTTGCTCCTTCTACTACTACTACAACTTCTGTTACTAGTACAATTGCGACTACTATTACTACTGTTGCTAATCTACTACTACTAATACTACTGCTGATGTTGCTATTGCGACTACTACTACTACTACTACTACTACTACTACTACTATTACTACTATTACTGCTGCTGCTACTACTACTACTACTAGTAATACTAATACTACCACTTCCACTTCTTGTACAACTACTACTACCACTATTCCTATTTCTATTCCAAGTATTACAACTGTTGTTGTCGCCGCTACAACTGCTACTACTACTACTTCTACTGCTACTACTAATTAGTGCTACTACAACTACTCCTGCTACTACTACTACTACTTGTACTACTACTACTACTTCTGCTACTACAACTACTACTACTACTACTCTAGCTACTACTACTACGATGACTACTACTACTAGTTCTACTACTAATGTTGCTGGTGCTCCTAGTCCGACTACTACAACCACTAATACTACAGCTACTATGACTACTACACTACAACTACGATTGCTACTACTACTGCTACCACTACCACTACTATTATTGCTACTACTACTACGAATACTGCTGGCACTCCAACTACTACTTTGACTATTATTACTACTACTACTGCAATTACTGCTACAACTTCTACAACGACTCCTACTACTACCACCATTGCTACTACAACTACTATAGCTACTACTGCTAGTTCTATTACTACGAGTACTACTACATCTTCTACTACTACTTCTACTACCACTACTACTACTACCACAACTGCACCTGCTACTACTACTACAGCTACTAGAACTACAACTATGACAGCTTCGACTACTACTAATACTTCAATAATGGCTCCCACTCCAACTACAACTACTACTAATACAACAACTACTACTAATACTACTCCTACAGCTACTGCTCCAACTACTACTATTATAATTACTACTGCTAACTACTACTGCTACTATAATAATAACAACAACCGCAACAACAACAGCAGCAACTACTACTACTACTCCAGCTCATACTCCTACTACTATTACTGCTTCTCCAGCTTCTATCGCTGCTACTTCTACTATTGTTGCCACTGCTATTGCGACTACCATTGCTACTACTACTAATACTATTATTCTCACTCCTACAGCTACTACTCCTACTAATTCACCTACTACAACTACTACTGCTTCGACTACTATGACTACTACTAATACTGCTACTACTACTACCACTACACTGCAACCGCTACTACAGCTGCTACAGTTGCTACTAGAACTACTACTATTTTTGCTACCATTGCTAATACTACTGCTACTACAAAAATTGCTATAGTAACTACTACTACAACTGTTGCTACTACTAGTACTATACTACTATTGCTACTACTACTACTATTATTACTACTGCTGCTACTGCTGCTACTATTGCACCTGATGTTGTTGATGCTGCTGCTGCTACTACAACTATCACTATTTCACCTACTACAACTATTATTGCAACTGTTGCTACTACACCACTAATGCTACAGCATCTACTACTACCACTACTAGTACTATTGGTATTACTTTTGCTGCAACTACTATCACTTCTACTAGTGCTACAACTTCTATCGCTACCATTGCTACTGCTAAGATTGCTACTACAACAACTACTGCTACTTTAGCTACTACTGCTGCTATTACTACTACAAATACTAGACTGCTACCACTACTGATGCTACTACTACTACTACTACGACTACTGCTATTACTACTACTACTATTATTACGAGCACTACTGCTGCTGCTACCACTACTACTTCCACCACCACTACTACTACTACTACTACTACTACTACTACTATTACCACTTCTACTTCAACTACTACTTCTATGACTTCTGTTACCACTATTATTGCCTCTATTGCTATTGCTACTACTGCTACTACTACTATTACTACTACAACAACAACAACAACAACTACTACTACTATTACTACTGCAACTACTGCTACTTCTTCTACTACTACTACCACCACCACCACCACCACTACTACTAATACTACTACTACTACTACTAGTACTACTACTACTACTACTACTCCTACTACTATTACTACTACTTCTACTCCTACTACTGCTGCTACTACTACCACCACCACCATTACTACTACTACTACTGCTACTACTACTACAACTAGAGCAACTACCGCTACTAGTCCTACTCCTCCTCCTACAACAACAACTACTACTACTACGACTCCTACTACTCCTATTACTACTACCCCTGCCACTACTACTCCTACTCCTACTCCTACTACTACTATTGCTCCTACTAGTACAACTATGACTACTCCTACTATTGCTGCTACTACAACTACCACTACTACTACTACTACTACTGCTACTATGGCTACTGCTACTGCTAAAACAATAGCAACTACTGCTAAAACAATAGCAACTACTGCTACTACTACTACTTCTATTACTATTGCTACTACTCCTCCTCCTCCTCCTCCTCCTCCTCCTCCTCCTCTGACTACTACTACTACTATTACTACTACTCTTACTGTTGCTGCTACTACTACCACTATTACTACTGCTACGACTACTACTACTACAATAACAACAACAATTAGTACTAATGCTACTACAACTATTGCAACAACTACTACTGCTGCTACTTGTACTACTACTACTTCTACTACTACTACTGCTGCTGCGCCTATTACTACTACTACAACTACTATTCCTACTATTGCTGCTACTACTACTGCCACTACTACTAGTACTACTACTACTACTACTACTACTACTAGTACTACTCCAACTACTACCACTACTGCTACTACTACTACTTCTACTGCTACTACTACTACTACTTTTGCTCCTATAAATACTGCTCAAACTAATACTACAGCTATAATACTACTATTACTAATACTAACAATACTTCTACAATTACTAATACTATGACTACTACCAATTTTACTACTACTATTCCCACTACTACTGCTACTGCTGCTACTACTATTGCCCCTTTGGCTAATACTACTACTACTACTATGATAATTATTGCTGTTAATGCTACTATTACTACCTCTACTTCTACTACTACTATAGCTACTATTACTTCTAGTTTTACAACTAATACTATTTTTGCTAGAACGACTACTACTACTACTACTACTACTACAACTGCTGCTACAATTGCTACAACAACTAATACGAATGCTGCTGCCACTATGATAGCTACTACAACTGCAATTGCTACTACTACTGCTAATACTACTACTACTACTATGGTTACTCCTAATACTACACCTACTCCTACAACTTCTCCTACACCTATTCCTACTACTACTCCTACTCCTCCTACTGCTACTACTACTGTAACTACTAGTACTATTACTACTGCTACTACTTTTGCGACAACTACTACTTCTAGTACTTCTATTACCACTAGTACTATTAGAGCTACTACTGCTACTACTAGTACAACAACAACAACAATAATAATCATTACTACTACAACTACTACTTCAACTGCTATTTTACTACTAGTACTTCGGCTACTTCTACTACTATGACTACTACTACTACTACTACCATAATTGATGCTATGACTACTACTATGATGACTACTACTACTACCACTACTACTTCTGCTAATACTACTGCAACTACTAGGACTACTACTATTGCTACTACTAGTAGTACTACTAATACTTATACTACTCCTATTATACTATTACTACTGCTTCTACTACTACTGTTACTACTACTATTACAACAACTACTGCTCCTACTGCTATTATTACTTCTACTACTACCACTACTATTATTATTGCTACAACTACTAATACTGCTTCTGCTACTACTATGACTGCTCAAACCTCTAGAACTATTACTGTTGCTGCTGCTATTACTTCTTCTAGTAGTAGTACTACTACTACACTATCTCTTCTACTACTGCTAATATTACTGCTACTACTAATACTTCTCCCGCTACTTTTGTTTCTACTACTACTGGTACTCCTACTAATACTACTACTACTACCACTATCATTGCTACTGCTTGTTGTAGTACTTCTACTATTAGTACTACCAGTACTAATACTACTACTTTCGCTACAATTACTGCTACACTACTACTACTACCTCTGCTACTACTACTATGACTGCTACCACTACTACTATTGCTACTACAACTACTACTACTACCACTGCTACCACTACTATAAGTACTTTTGCTGCTGCTACAGGTAGTAGCTATAGTAGTAGTAGTAGTAGTAGTAGTGGTAGCAATACCAGTAGCAGTAGGAGTAGTAATAGGTGTACTAGTAGCAATAGTAATCAAAGGAGTGGTAGTAGTAGAAGTAGGAGTGGTAGTTCTAGTAGTAGTAGTAGTATTAGTAGTTTCCAAAGTAGTAGTACTAGAAATAGTAATAGTAGCCATAGTATCAGCTTTAGTTGTATCAGTAATAGTAGTAGATGTAGTAGTAGTAGTAGTAGTAACAGCAGTAGTTGCAGTAGTAGTAGCAGTAGTAGCAATAGCATATGCAATAGTAGAAGTAGTAGTAGTAGCTTTAGCAATAGTCGTAGTAGTTGGTGTAGTAATAGTAGTAGTTGTTGTAGCACCAGTAGTAGTTATTATTGTTGTGGTAGTTATTAGTGTCAGTAGTAGTATTATTAGGAGTAGTAGCAATAATAGGGAAGTATAGTAGCTAATACAGGAAAGTAGAATCCTGTTGCACAGTACAGTAGCAGCTAGAGCTACGAAATAAGAAGTCAAAGCCAAGCAAGAGGACCAGCCTAGCCAAAGGACAAGCTACCAGCCTATGAAAGCGACGTCTTTTGGAGTCTTCTGTAAAGGCTATGCCTTAGGATATAAAGGCTACGCCTTAGGATAAGATCTCTTTCGTAAAGGCTACGCCTTAGGATAAGAAGGCTATGCCTAGGACAAGACTTCCCTTGGAGTCTTATGTAAAGGCTATAGGCCTACCCTAGTATAGGTAACTATTATGCTGATGTAAGCGCTTAGCTCATACCACCAGCTGATGTGAGCGCTTACATCACCGTGCCCTCTATATAAGGGGCAAGCCTCCATTGTAAATCATCATCTTAGAAATCACAGAAAGTCATAGAGAAGTTGCAATAAGAATCCGAGAGTTTCTCCGTATCTTCTCCTTATTTCTTGTTGCTACTTTCTTTCTTGAAAAAGAGCTTCCGCGACCTCGAACACTTCGGCGAGCATCGCCGGCGTTAGGAAGGTCGACTGGGTGAAGGGGAGGATCCTGAGAACCTCCACAACTCCCTCCGCCCACTCATACAACATGAAGTCCTATATGTTCTACAGGAACTCGAGGAAGGATGCCAACCGCAAAAGGAAGGGTGCACTAGGCATAACAATGGGCAAAGCTTCATTACCCCAACAACAAGTACTTCTCCCCTGGCACAAGAGGAGTACCCAGCAAAGCCCGTAGGAGCGGCGGTTCTAACCTCCGGAAGGGGCCCAGAGGAGAAACTATACTACCTGGCATTCAGCCTAGATGGAAAAACCTACCATCTTCATGATGAGGTACTACTAGCGCCCGAATCGATATATGAACATCCCTATGTAATTATTATCAAGGGGATTTTCCAAGACAGAGGAGGACAGGTGTCCCTCATAGGACAATGGCTATACCGCCCAAAAGAAGCACTCACTGAAGATGGGAGTCCAAGAGAATCCAGGGATACAAGGAAACTTTTCTATAGTTTCCATACTGAGGTAGTCCATGCAGAGAGCGTCATGCACAACTGTGTGGTTCACTACATCCCACAGGGTGAGCAAGTACCAAGGCATACAGAGTACCGGGGATTCATCATACAAGAGCTCTACGACCACACCAACGGAATTCTCAAGGACATAGCATGTGCAGACTATGACAAAAAGCAGCAATCTGAAATCAATCTGCTTATCAAGAAAACAAGGGGGCACCTGACAGGCTCCATGCAAGACAGATGGCCAAAGGCATGCAACACAGAACCCACAGCCGGACGACGGTGGACACCGACACCAACGCAACTGCGGATACTCAACAGCCTTTTCCGTCAAAGTGACAGGCCCCCTAGAAAGAGGCAAACACAGGACCTGACCTGGGCGCTAAGACTACATGGACCAATCTCTAAAGCCAACATCCGCAAATGGTTCCTGAACAAGAGAGCGCGCGTCAAGTAGACGCCGGCAATACCTACCATTGTCCCGTAGCAGGCGGAGCGTGGTGGGAGGTATAGTAGCTAATAGCTAATACAGGAAAGTAGAATCCTATTGTACAGTACAGTAGCAGCTAGAGCTATGAAATAAGAAGTCAAAGCCTAGCAAGAGGACGAGCCTAGCCAAAGGACGAGCTACCAGCCTATGACAGCGACGTCTTTTGGAGTCTTCTGTAACGGCTATGCCTTAGGATATAAAGGCTACGCCTTAGGATAAGATCTCTTTTGGAGTCTTTTGTAAAGGCTACGCCTTAGGATATAAAGGCTATGCCTAGGACAAGACTTCCCTTGGAGTCTTATGTAAAGGCTATAGGGCTACTCTAGTATAGGTAACTATTATGCTGATGTAAGCGCTTAGCTCATACCACCAGCTGATGTGAGCGCTTACATCACCGTGCCCTCTATATAAGGGGCACGCCTCCATTGTAAATCATCATCTTAGAAATCACAGAAAGTGGTAGAGAAGTTACACTAAGAATCTGAGAGTTTCTCCATATCTTCTCCTTATTTCTTGTTGCTACTTTCTTTCTTGAAAAAGAGCTTCCGCGACCTCGAACACTTCGACGAGCATCACCGGCGTTAGGAAGGTCGATTTCAGAAGTATAGTAGCTAATACAGGAAAGTAGAATCCTGTTGCACAGTACAGTAGCAGCTAGAGCTATGAAATAAGAAGTCAAAGCCTAGCAAGAGGACGAGCCTAGCCAAAGTACAAGCTACCAGCCTATGAAAGCGACGTCTTTTGGAGTCTTTTGTAAAGGCTATGCCTTAGGATATAAAGGCTACGCCTTAGGATAAGATCTCTTTTGTAAAGGCTACGCCTTAGGATAAGAAGGCTAGGCCTAGGACAAGACTTCCCTTGGAGTCTTATGTAAAGGCTATAGGCCTACCCTAGTATAGGTAACTATTATGCTGATGTAAGCGCTTAGCTCATACCACCAGCTGATGTGAGCGCTTACATCACCGTGCCCTCTATATAAGAGGCACGCCTCTATTGTAAATGGTCATCTTAGAAATTACAGAAAGTCGTAGAGAAGTTGCAATAAGAATCCGAGAATTTCTCCATATCTTCTCCTTATTTCTTGTTGCTACTTTCTTTCTTGAAAAAGAGCTTCCGCGACCTCGAACACTTCGGCGAGCATCGCCGGCGTTAGGAAGGTCGATTTCATGGTATCAGAGCTAGCTAAAGATATGGCGGAGTAGAACCCCCAAGAGGTCAAGGTGCCAAGGGTGCGAGGTAAGGGTCGTAATTACCCAAATCCTGATTTACACTACTGTGTTCAGATTTTGTGTTAAGAATTCATAAGTGCTATCTTTTCCTTTGTGGTAATTTGCGGATTAGAATTAGGCATGGTTTTTACTGACTGGGTGAAGAGCTTTGTGTAAGGAAAAAGGATAGGTCCTAACTTGGCAGTGAAGGCGAGTGGCCGTGAGTAAGTCCAAGGGCACACCTGTATGATCCTGAAGCATTGCTTTAATCTAGTAAGGAATTGTCATGTTTAACCTAATACTGGAATTTATCCTTGGGAAATTGTAGTAACTGTGAACTTTTTAGCCCATATGTCTGAAGCATAGGAAAAATCCATTCAGGAGGGGTATGAACGTTCCCGAACCTCTAGCCTTGAGTACCTTGACCTTGCTTTAGTAACAAAAGTTTCCACCAACCAACTAGCTCACAATTTGTCTGTTATTTACGACAAAACTTGTATTGCATTGAGAGTTAACTTAAAGAATTTAAAACAACTCTTTGAACTGCATCAAGCTTGCACACAAGAGATCTCGAGGCTCGAGATTTCTCTGAAGACTTTAACAACTGCAGTCCTAGACAGCAAGCCCCTTTCAAAACAAGAGGCCCGAGGACTCATATTTGAGGCGTTCAGGCAACAACCCCAGCAAAGAGAACCAGGCGACAGCCTTGAACGGCTGGACAAGCTTCTCCAACAGCACGAGAGGCGCACGCGAAGGCCTTAGGAGGCACGAGGCAAACTAAGGGTCTTTCGGGATCCTTACCAGATACTAGCTGAGGAAGTGCAAAAGCTTGAAGGCTGATGGCTTACTATGTGCCTACCCCACGGGAAGACTACTACAATTGGTGTTATCAGGACCAGCAAAGCTACCAACAACCTGATGAGTACGAGGCTCCGGAGGAGGAGTACTTCACCAGAAGAAACAATTACCCTCTAACCTCTTCTTATTACAGGCCTTCTTACAACACCAACTATGTAGAGATCCCTTTTAATGCATAGTATTTACAAGAACTTCAAGAAGCACAATGTAAAAAGGACCGTCACTCCTCTTTATCAACCCAAAGTTTGCACAGCTCCCTCGACCCACCTGAGCAGGAGAAAGCAGTTTGTGTTCTGGGAGAACTAGAAGGAGGGTATCGCCCTCAGGTAACGCTGCCTTACTTCCAAGGAAAATGTTCTCATTCTTGGCAGCATAACGACTTCGTGCAGCCACGAGAAGAAAAGTGTGTGTGCTGCAAGATCCAAACAATGCAGCGGGCAAGGATTCATTGCCCCAAATGCAAGGTTACTGCCTGTAACCTATGTGGACCCTATTACTTTAAAACAGCGGTCCCAGTTACACCCGCTCCACCCGAACCATTCCCTAACCAGAGGCTGATGCAAGAAAGGTGTGAAGGGAAAATTGAATGGCTGGAGAAGGAGGTGGGCTACTACAAAGAAAGAGTCAAGGAATTAGAGCTAGGCGCAAGCCTGCAAAAAGACTCTGAGAAGTTTAAAGAAAAGGAAGCAGAAGCAAGCGAGGAACTAGAGTGCACCAGTATCCTACTACAGGAAAGTGTCTACAAGACAACAGCTGAAGGAGAGGGTCAACCGAAGCCTGGACCAAAAATAGTAAAGAATATGCTCTACAACATGAATGTTGAACTTGAAATACCTAACATTCCCAGGTTCCAAGTCAGAGCCATACTAGACACAGGAGCAACAACCTGCTGTATTGATGAAGCCTCAGTACCACCCGAAGCACTGGAGAAAAATAGCTTCGTGGTACAATTCAGCGGGATAAACTCAAAGCAATCGGCGGACAAAAAGCTAAAAGGTGGAAGGATGCATATTGGGGATAACAGCTTCAAGATCCCCTACACTTAAAGCTTCAAAATGGAGCTAGGTGATGGCATCCAGATGATAATTGGATGCAACTTTATAAAAGCCATGCAAGGAGGAGTTTGGATAGAAGGTAACATTGTAACCTTCTATAAAAATTTAACTGTTATCAGTACTACTCCTACAGCATCGGTGGCCGCCGCCGTAGAAGAGTTAGAGCTGGAGGAAGAAGAGTATATTGATATCCAGCAATCAGTATACTACAATACAGGGCTCAGCAGGGAGTCCTTCCTCCAAAAATTTCAACCAGTAATAACAAGGCTGAAAGAAGCAGGGTTTATTGGCGAAAACCCGTTAAAGCACTGGGCAACGAACAAAGTGGTGTGCCATCTGGATATCAAAAATCCAGACTTTGTTATAGAAGATCGTCCTATGAAGCATGTCACCCCACAACTGCAGGACACCTTCAAAAGGCACGTAGAAGCCCTACTGACCATGGGAGTCATCCGGCCAAGTAGGAGTCGGCACAGGACAACGGCCTTCATCGTAAGGTCAGGAACAATCGTCGACCCGACTACAGGCAAAGAGGAAAAAGGAAACGAGAGAATGGTCTTCAACTACAAGCGTCTGAATGACCTTACAAACAAAGACCAATACAGCCTCCCAGGGATCAATACTATCCTAAGGAGGGTAGGCCACAGCAAGGTCTACTCTAAGTTTGACCTGAAAAGTGGTTTCCATCAGGTGGCCATGCACCCAGATTCTATTGAATGGACCGCATTCTGGGTCCCCTCTAGCCTATACGAATGGTTGGTCATGCCGTTCGGCCTGAAGAACGCCCCAGCCGTATTCCAACGAAAAATGGACCATTGCTTCAAAGGTACAGAAAACTTTATTGCCGTCTACATTGACGATATCCTTGTTTTCTCACAGACAGAAGCAGAGCATGCCAAGCACCTGAACATCATGCTCGATATTTGTGAGGAGCATGGGCTCTTCCTGAGCCCTACAAAAATGAAGGTAGCGGTAACAGAAGTGGAGTTCCTAGGTGCCATCATCGGGAACCAAAGGATCCGGCTGCAGCCTCACGTGATCAAGAAAATCACGGAGGTACAAAATAAATCACTCATGACCAAGAAGGGGCTTCGTTCCTGGTTAGGCATCCTCAATTATGCCAGGAACTACATTCCCAACTTGGGAAGGCTCCTCAGCCCACTGTATGCAAAAACCAGCCCAACTGGAGAAAAGAAAATGAACCAACAGGATTGGGCTCTAGTGGGCCAGATTAAAAAATTAGTCCAGCAACTACCGGACTTGGAAGTACCCCCTACAGAGAGCTACATCCTTCTAGAAATAGATGGCTGCATGGAAGGATGGGGGGGCATCTGCAAATGGAAGCCGCAGAAATATGATCCGAAATCCGCAGAACATGTGTGTGCTTACGCAAGCGGGAAGTTTAACCCCATCAAATCCACCATCGATGCGGAGATCTATGCGGTGATGAACTCACTGGAAGCACTAAAGATCTACTACTTGGATAGAAAGGAACTAACGATTCGGACCGACTGCCAAGCTATAATTAGCTTCTTCAACAAGTCTCCGAATCACAAGCCTTCCAGGATACGCTGGATCGCCTTCACAGACTATATTACTGGGATAGGGATCCCGGTGCACTTCGAACACATCGAGGGCAAGGATAATCAGCTCGCTGACTCCTTGTCACGATTACTTTCCTCTCTAGTCTGTGCAGGATGGCCAGCAGAAGAAGACCTCGAAACTCTGGAGCTCGTAGCCACAGCAATTCAAGAAGTCCAAGCAGCCCCAGCACACAAGGAGTGGCAGCACCTAGCCGAGATGCTACTACAACTGCAGGGTTCCCTGCAAATAAGCAGGATATCCGTACAGCAGCAGGAACAGCAATCATAGCACTTCGGCAACTGTGTAATCTCCACACCAGCAAACTATGGGAGTGCGAACGACTCAGCTACTAGGATCACTTTTGGGCCACCTGGTACCCTACAATGGCCCAGATAGACCAGCAGCTCCAGAATACCCTCCGACTAGTCCAAGACGCTATTTCCAGGACCAGCCACTTTTCCCTCTCTCAGACGCACACGGAGCGTGGTGGGAAACGTAACTGGCCAAAGAAGACGGCACCCCACTGTACAAAGCCACTGTCCCGTAGCAGGCGGAGCATGGTGGGAAGTATAGTAGCTAATACAGGAAAGTAGAATCCTGTTGCACAGTACAGTAGCAGCTAGAGCTACGAAATAAGAAGTCAAAGCCTAGCAAGAGGATGAGCCTAGCCAAAAGACAAGCTACCAGCCTATGAAAGCGACGTCTTTTGGAGTCTTCTGTAAAGGCTATGCCTTAGGATATAAAGGCTACGCCTTAGGATAAGATCTCTTTTGTAAAGGCTATGCCTTAGGATAAGAAGGCTATGCCTAGGACAAGACTTCCCTTGGAGTCTTATGTAAAGGCGATAGGCCTACCCTAGTATAGGTAACTATTATGCTGATGTAAGCGCTTAGCTCATACCACCAGCTGATGTGAGCGCTTACATCACCGTGCCCTCTATATAAGGGGCACGCCTCCATTGTAAATGATCATCTTAGAAATCACAGAAAGTCATAGAGAAGTTACAATAAGAATCCGAGAGTTTCTCCATATCTTCTCCTTATTTCTTGTTGCTAGTTTCTTTCTTGAAAAAGAGCTTTCGCGACCTCGAACACTTCGGCGAGCATCGCCGGCGTTAGGAAGGTCGATTTCAGTAGTAGTAGTAGTAGTAGTAGTAGTAGTAGTAGTAGTAGTAGTAGTAGTAATAGTAACAGTAGCTTTACAGGTAGAAGTTGTAGTAATAGGAGCAATAGTAGTGGCAGTAGTAGCAGTTTTTGTGTTAAGAGTAGTTGTAGCAGCAGTAGTAGTAGTCATTGTAGGATTGGCATTGTGAGTCATGGTAGCAGTAGTAGTAGTGGAAGTAGTAGTATAGTAGTAGTAGTAGAAGATTATTAGGAGTAAAAGTAGCTATAGTAGTATGACTAATATTATGAATGGAAGTAGCAATAGTAGTAGTAGTAGTAGTAGTAGTAGTAGTAGTTTTAATAGTAGTAATGGCAGTAGTATTATAGTAGTTGTTGTAGAAGTAGCAGAAGTGGCAGCAATAGTAGTAGTAGTAGCTATAGCAATAGTAGCAGTAGCAGTAGTAGTAGCAGTAGTAGCTACAACGTAATAGTAGTAGTAGTAGTAGTAGTAGTAGTAATAGCAGAAGTAGCAGTAGTTGTACTAGCAATAGTAATAGTAGTAGTAGTAGTAGTAGCAAAAGTGAAAGCAGTAGTAGGAGCAGTTATAGTTGTAGCAGTAGGAGTGGCAGCAGTAGTAGTAGTGGTAGTTGTCGTAGTAGTAGGAGAAGTAGTAGAAGGAGCAGGAGTAGTAGTAGTAGGAGTAGTAGTAAGAGGAGTAGTTGGAGTAGGAGTAGCAGCAGTAGTAGAAGTAGTAGTAGGAGTAGTAGTAGTAGTAGCAGATGTAGTTCTAGTCATAGTAGTAGTAATAGTAGCAGTTGTACTTGTAGCAGTAGTGGAAGTAGCAATAGTAGTAGCGGTAGTAGTAGTAGTAGTAGTAGATGAAGTAGTAGCAGCATCAGTAGTAGTAGTAGTAGTGGTAGCGGTAGTGGTAGCTATAGTAGTAGTAGAAGAAGTAGTAATAGTAGTGGTAGTAATAGTTATTGATAGAATTAGTAATAGTAGTAGGACTAGGAGTAGCAATGGGAGTAGTTGTAGGAGTAGCTGTAGGAATTGTAGTAGCAGTAGTTGTTGTTGTTGTTGTTGTTGTAACTGTAGAAAGAGAAGTCATAGTAGCAGGCATAGTACGAGTAGTAGTAATAGGAGTGGTGGAACTAGTAGTGGTAGTAGTGGTAGTAGTAGTAGTGGCAGTAGTAGTAGTATTAAGAGTAGCAACAGAATTAGTAGCGTCGTAGTAGTTGATGTAGTATTAGTAGTAGTAGTAGTAGCAGTAGTAGTAGTAGCAATTATAGTACTAATAGTAGCAAAAGTAGCAGCAGAATAGTAGTACCATAAGTTGTAGTAGCAGTAGTAGTAACATTATCAATAGTAGCAGTCGCAGTAGTAGTAGCAGTAGAAGTAGTCGTAGCTGTTATAGTAGCAACAATAGCAACAGCAACAGTAGTAGCAGTAACTGAAGTAGTAGTAGTTGTAGGAGTAGTTGTATTGGTAGTAGTAGTAGCTAAAGTAGGAGGCGGACAAGTTGGAGTACTAGTAGCTGCAAAAGTATGAGTAGTTGTAGGGGTAGTCGTTGTAGTGCAGCCGTAGCAGTAGTTATAGTAGTACTTGTAGTAGTCGTCATATAGTAGTAGTAGTAGTTGTTGTAGTAGTAGTAGTAGCAGTAAGAGTAGGAGGAGTAGTAGTAGTAATAGTAGTAGGAATAGTAATAGTAGCAGTAGGATTAGAAGTAACACTAGTAGTAGTAGCAGTTGTAGTAGTAGTGGCCATAGTAGTAGTAGTGGTAGCAGCAGTAGTTGTAGTAATAGTAGGAGTAGTAGTAGGAGTAGTAGCAACATTAGTAATAGTACTTATTGTTGTAGTAGTATGCGTAGCCATAGAATTAGTTATTGTCAGTGAAGTAGTAGGACTTGTAGTGGTAGTAGTAATAGTAGGAGTAGTAGTAGCAGTAATAGTAGCAGTAGTAGTGTAGTAGTAGTAGTACTAGAAGTACTAGTAGCAGTAGTAGTTGTAGTAATAGTAACAGAAGTATTAGTAATAGCAGTAGAAGTAGTAGTAGTAGTGGCAGTAATAGTAGTAGTAGTAGTAGTAGCAATAGTAGAAGTAGTAGTAATAGTTCGAGTAGTTGTAGTTGTAGCTATAGTAGTATTGGTGTAATAGTAGTAGTCGTCGTAATAGTAATAGTAGAAGTAGTAGTAATAGTAATAATAGAAGTAGTAGTAGTACCACCAATAGCAACAACAGTAGTAGTTGTTGTTGTAGTAGTAGGGGTAGTATTCGAAGTAGCAGCAGTAGTAGTACCAATAACAGCAATCGGAGTTGTATTAGCAGTTGGAGCAATAATAGTAGTAATTGTATTTGCAATAGTAGTAGTTGTTGTTGCAATTGTACTGGTAGTTGTAGTAGTTGTAGTAGGATTAGTAGTAGTAGTAGTTGTTGTAGTAGTAGGGGGCAGAATAGTAGTAGTTTTGATGTAGTAGTAGTAGCAGTAATAGAAGAATAAGTAGCAATAGTAGTGTAGTAGTAATAGTAGTAGTAGTATTGGTAGGAGTAGTAGTAGTAGAAGTGGTGGCAGCAGTAGTAGTACTAGTAATAGTAGTTGGAGTAGTAGTTGTTGTTGTTGTTGTAGTAGTAGTAGTAGTAGAAATAGCAGTTATAGTAGTAATAGTTGTTGTTGTAGTAGTAGTAGTTGTTGTATTAGTTGGAGTAGGAGTTGGAGTTGGGGCTTAGAGTAGTTATTGTATAAGTAGTACTACTAGTAGTAGTAGCAGTAGTCGCAGTTGTAGAAGGAGTTGCAGTTGTTTTTGTTGTAGTAGTAGTAGTGGTAGTATTAGTTGTAGTAGTAGCAGTAGAAGTAGTAGTAGTTGTTGTAATAGTAATAGTGGAAGAAGTAGCAGCAGCCGCAGTAGTAGTAATATTAGCGAGAGTAGTAGTCGCAGCAGTTATAGCAGTAGTAGTACTAGTAATTGTAGTAGTTGTAGTTATAATAGAAGTAGTAGTATTTGTCATAGTATTAGTAGTTGCAGTAGTAGAAGTTGTAGTAGTATTTGCAATAGTAGTAGTAGTATTAGTAGCAGTAGGAGTAGTAGCACTAGTGGTAGTTGTAGTAATAGAAGTAGTAGTAGTTGTTGTTGTAGTAGTAGTTGTAGTAGTAGTAGTAGTCGTTGTTGTAGTATTAGCAGTAGTAGTAGTTGTAGTAGGAGAAGTAGCAATAGTAGTAGTAATAGTAATAGTACTAGGAGTATTATCAGCGGTATGTATAGTAATTATAGAAGTAGTATTTGTAGTAGTAGTTGTAGTAATAAAAGTAGTACTTGTAATTATAGTGGTAGGAGTAGCAGAAGTCATAGGAGTAGTAGTAGTTGTCGTTGTTGTAAAAGTAGGAGTTGGATTAGTAGAAGTTGTAGTTGTAGTAGTAGTAGTAGCGGTAGTAGTAGTTGTTGTAGTATTAGTAGTAGTAGTAATAGCGGTAGGATAAGTAGCAGTAGTAATAATACTAATAATGGTAGGGGGAGTATTTGCAGTAGGACTAGTAATAGTAGTAGTAATATTAGTAGTAGTGTTTAGTAGTAGTACAAGCAATAGTATAATAGTAGAATTAGTAAGTGTGACAGTAGTTGTTGTAGTGGGTAAGCAGCAGCCAGTAGTGTAGTGTTGTTGTTGAGTAGTAGTAGTAGTAGTAGTAGTAGTAGTAGAAGTAGTAGTAGTAGTCGGAGTTATAGTAGTAGTACTAGTAGTAATAGCAGAAGTAGGAGCAGCAACGGCAATAATAGTAGTAGTAGCAATAGTAGTTGTAGTAGCAAAAGTAGTAATACTAGAAGTTGTAGTTATTGAGTAGCAGTAGTAGCAGTAGTAGTTGTAGTAGTAGCAGTAGTAGGAGTTGTATTAGTAGTAATAGTAGTTGTAGTTGTAGTAATAGTATAGGTAGTAGTAGTAGTAGTAATAGTATAGGTAGTAGTAGTGGTAGTAGGAGGAGGAGTAGGTGTAGGAGTAGTAGTAGAAGTAGTGGTAGGAGTAGGAGTAGTAGTAGGAGTAGTAGTAGTAGCAGGAGGAGTAGCAGTAGGAGTAGTAGTAGGAAAAGTATGAGTAGTAGTAGTAGGAGTAGGAGTAGGGGTACGATTAGTAGTAGTAGGAGTAGGAATTGTAGTAGGGGTAGTAGTAACAGTAGTAGGAGTAGGTGTTGTAGTAGTAGTAGTAGGAGTAAGACGAGGTGTAGTTGTCATAATAGTAGTTGCAGCAGTAGTACCAGTAGTAGTAGGAGGTGGAGGAGGAGATGTAGTAGTAGTAGTAGTGGGAGTAGGAGTAGGAGTTGTAGTAGGAGTAATAAGAGTTGGCGTAGTGGGAGCAGTAGTGACAGTAGTGTTAGTAGTAGCAGCAGCAGTAGTAGTAATAGTTGTAGTTGTTGTTGTAGTAGTAGTAGTAGTTGTAGTAGTAGTACTACTTGTAGGTGTAGTAGTACTCAGAGTAGGAGTAGGAGTCAGAGTAGCAGTAGGAGTTGGAGTAGAAGTAGTATTAGCAGTAGTAATAGTAGCAGTAGAAGTCGTAGTAGTAGTAGCAGTTGTACTAGTAGTAGTATTAGTAGTAGTGGCAGCAATAGAAGTAGTAGTAGTAGCAATTGAACTAGATGTAGAATGAGTAGTAGATGTTTTAGTAGTTGTAGTATTATACATAGTAGTAGGAGTAGTTGTTGTTGTAGTAGTAGTAATAGTTGTACTAGTAGTAGTAGTAATATTACTCGTCATCTTAGTAGTAGCAATTGTTGGAGTTGGAGTAGTAGTATCAGTAGCAGCAATAGTAGCTATAGTAGGTGTAGCAGTTGTAGTAGTAGTAGGGGTAGTAGTTGGAGTAGCACTAGTAATGGAAGTAGTAGTAGTCGTAATAGTAGTAGGTGTTGTTGTAGTTGTTGGAGCAAGAGTAGCCGCAGCAACAATAGCAACAGCTATAGTAGTAGCAGTTGTGGTTGTTGCTATAGTAGCCACAGCAGTTGTAGCAGTAGCTGTAGTAGTAGTTGTTGTAATAGTAGTAGTAATAGTAGTTTTTTTAGCAATAGTAGTAGTACTAGTTGCAGTAGTTGTAGGTGTTGTAGTTATAGTTGTAGCAGCAATTATAGTAGTAGGAGCAGTAGTAGCAGTTGTAGTAGTAATACTAGTATTAGTAGTAGTAGCAGTAGAAGTAATTGTAGTAATAGCAGCAGCAGCTGTAGTTGTAATAGTAGTTTTAGTAGTAGGAGCAATAGTAGTTTTAGTAGTAGTAGTGGAAGTAGGAGTAGTAGTTTTACTCCAACTACTATTGCTACAACTGCTAAAACTATTACTAGTAATACTACTATTACTACAACTATTACTACTACAACAACTGCTACTTCTTCTTCTAATACTACTATGACTACGACTTCTACAACTCCCACTACTTCGTCTTCTACTACTAGTGCTACTGCTAATACTACTACTGCGACCACCTCTCATAATACTGCTATGGCTACTACCGCTGCTACTACTACTACTTCTACAAGAACAAAACTATTACTACTACAACTACTACTACTATTGCTGTTGTTGCTACTATTACTACTATTCCTATAACTTCTCCAACTACTACTACTACTACTATTATTACTTCTGCTACTACTACAGCTGCTGCTGCTTCTCCTATACTTGCCACAACTTCAGCTACTACTACTACAACAACTACTACTGCTACTACTACTTCGCCTGCTAGTACTACTACTGCTACTACTACTACTATAATTGCGACTACTACAGCTACTGTTACTACTACAAATAGTTCTACTACTACTACTTCTACTATTGCCACTATTGCCACTAATACTACTACTACTATTACTGGTACCGTAATAGCCACTGCTACTACTACTACTACTACTATTACTGCTACTACTTCTATTTCTGCTACTGCTACTGCTACTACAAGTATTACTACAACTGCTACTACAACTACTGCTAGAACCACCACTACTACTAATACAGCTACTGCTGATATGACTATTGCACTGCTACTACTATATTTCTCCTACTACTACTGCTATTGCTACTATTATGACGACTACTACGTCCACTACTGCTACTACTACTACAATCACTATGATGACTACTACTACTCTATTTCTCCTCCTCCTCCTACTACTACTTCTATTACTCTGAGTAGAGCTATTACCACTACAACTAATACCACTAGTGCTGTTATTACTACCACCACTGCTACTGCCGCTACTATTCCTACTACTGCGACTATTGCGACTAGGGCAACTACTACTACTACCATTGCTACTGTCACTACAATCGCTACAATTCCTACTTCTACTGTGGCTACTGCCGCTACAACTACTATTATTACTACTGTTACTACTACTGCTGCGACTGCTACTACTACTACTACCAACACAACTAGTAAAAGAATGACTACTTCTACTGCTACTGCTACTACTACTACTACTACCACAATGACTGCTATTACCATAGCTACTAAACCTACTACTACAACAACTGCTACCATTCCTTCTACTTCTACTACTACTGCTACTGCTATTGTTACTATTGCTACTGCAACACCTACTACTCCTACAACAACTAGTACTACAACTACTAGTACAACTATAACTACTACAACCACCACTACTACTAGCAATTATAGTAGTAGTAGGACTAGCAGTTCTAGCAGAAGTAGCAGTAGTTGTAGTAGTAGCAGTAATCACAATTAAAGTAGTAGTAGTTATTATTGTTGAAACCATAGCAGTAATTATAGTTGCAAAAGTGGTAGTAGTAGTTGTAGCAGTAGTAGAAATAGTTGTAGTAGCTACAGTAGTTGCAATAATAAAAGTAGTTGTAGTAGCTGTAGTAGTTGCAGTAGTAGAAGTAGTTGTAGTAGTAGTAGTAGTAGTATTAGTAGGGGTAGTAGTAGTAGAAGAAGTAGTAGTAGTAGTAGCAGCAGTAGTAGTAGTTGTAGTAGTAGTAGCAGTAGTAGTAGTTGTAGTAGTTGTAGTAGTAGTAGCAGTAGTAGTGGTAGTAGTAGTAGTAGTAGTAATAGTTGTAGCAGTAGTTGTTGTTGTTGTAGTAGTAATAGTAGCAGTAGTAGTAGTAGCTGAAATAGTAATAGTAGCAAATGTAGTAGTAGTAGTAATAGAAGTAGTAGTTGTAGTTGTTATAGTTGCAGTAGCAATAACAGGAACAATAGTCACAGCAATAGCAGTAGTAGTGGTGGCTGTGGTGGTGGTGGTGGTGGTGGTGGAGGCAGTAGTAGTAGATGCAATAGTGGCAACGTTAGTAGTGGTGGTAAGAGTAGCAGCAGTAGTAGTAGCCATAGTACTAGTAGTAGCAGTAGTTGCAAGAGTATCAGTAGTAGTAGTGGAGGTTCTAGTACATGTAGCAACAGGAGTAGTAGTAGTTGTAGTGAAAGTCGCAGTAGTATTGGCAGCAATAGTAGTGGTAGTAGGACCAATAGTAGATGTAGTAGAAGTTGGTGTAGTATTTCTAATGGTAGTAGTAGATGTACCATTTATAGTAGCAGTTAAAAAAATTATAGTAGTAGTAGTAGTAGGAGGAGTACCATTAGTAAAAATAATAATAGTAACAGTAGTAGCAGGAGTTGTAGTAGTACCAATAGCAGTCGCAGAGGTAGTAATAGTAGCAATAGTTGTAGTTGTCGTAGAAGCAGTAGTATTAGTAGTAGGAGCAATAGTTGTCATAGTAGTAGCAGTAGTAGTAGTTGTTGTTGTTCCTATAGTAGCAATTATAGTAGTCGTAGTAGTAGTAGTACTAGTAGTAGTAGTTCTTGCCGTAGTATTAGTAGTAGTAGTCATAGTAGTTCGAGAGGTACCAGTAGTAGTAGTAGTAGAAGCAGTAGTAGTGGGAGTAGTAGTAGTAGAAATAGTAATAGCAGTAGTAATTGAAGTAGTAGGAGTAGTCGGGGTAGTAGTAGGGGTAGTAGTAGTAGTAGTAGCTATAGGAGCAGTAGTAGAAGTAGTAGTAGTGGTAGTTGTAGCAGTAGTACAAGCTGTAGTAGTAGTAGTAGTAGCTGTAGTAGCAGCAGCAGCTGTAGTTGTGGTTGTTGCAGTAGTAGAAGTAGTAGTAGTAGAAGTAGCTGTAGTTGCAATAGTAGCAATAGTTATTGTAGTAGTCATAGTAGCATTAGTAGTAGTACTAGAAGTAGTAGCAGCTATAGTGATTGTGCAAGTAGTAGCAGTGGTAGCAGTAGTTGTGGTAGTTGTAGTAGTACTAATAGCTATAGTAGCAGTAGTATTTGTTGTAGTAGTTGTATTAATAACAGTAGAAGTAGTGAGAGTAGTAGTTGCAGGCCTAGTATTGGTAGCAGTAGTAGTCGTAGTAGTCATAGTTGTCGTAGCAAAAGTAGCATAGTGGTAGTAGTAGTAGTAGTAATAGTAATAATAGTTGTAGCCAACCTAGTAGTAGCAGTAGTACAAGTAGCAGTCGTAGCAGTAGCCTCTATAGTAGAGGTAATAGTAGCAATAGTAGCAGCAATTGTTACGGTAGTAGTAGTAGTAGTAGGATGAGTGTAGTCGTGGTGGTAGTAGTAGTATTATTATAGTAGTAGAAGTAGTTGTTGTAGTAGTAGAAGTGGTAGTATTCGTTGTAGTAGTAGAAGTGGTAGTTAGAGAGGTAGTAGTAGTACCAAGAGTAGTAGTGGTCGTAGAAGTAGTAGTAGTAGTAGTAGTGGTAGTAGAAGTATTAGTATTAGTAGCTACGCTAGTAGCAGTAGTAATTGGAGAAGTAGTATTAGCTGTAGTAGTTGCAATAGTAGTAGTAGTAGCAATAGTAGTAGCAGCTACAGTAGTAGTAGTAGTTGTGGCTGTAGAAGTAGTAGTTGCAGTAGTTGTTGTAGGAGAAGTAGTAGTTGTAGTAAAAATAGTAGAAGTAGAAGTAGTAGTAGTAGCAATAGTAGTACTAGTAATAGTAGTTTTAGTTGTAGTACTCATCATAATAGCCGTACTAGCCATGGAAGTAGTAGCATAAGCAGCTGTTGTAATTGCTACAGTAGCAGCTGTAGTTGTAGTTGTTGTAGTAGGATTAGTAGCAGCAGTAGTTGTAATAGTTGTAGTAATAGGAGTCCTAGCTGTAGTAGTAGCTGCAGTAGTAGTAGTAGTGGGAGATGTAGTACTAATAGTAGGGGCAGTAGTAGTAGTAGTTGTAGTGGTAACAACAAAAGCTTTAGTAATAGAATTGGCAGTAGTAGTGGTAGTAGCAATTGTGTTTGGAGTAGTGGTAGTGGTTGCAGTAGTTGTAGAATTAGGAGGAGTAGTAGTAGTAGCCGGAGCAGCAGTAGAAGTTGTTGTAGTAGCAGTAGTAGCAATAATAGCAGAAGTTGCTATAGTTGTACTGCTAGCAATAGTAGCTATAGTAGTAGCAGGAGTAGCAACAGAAGTGGTAGTAGCAATAGCTGTAGTAGCAGTTGTAGAGGTAGTAGAAGTTGTAGAAATAATAGTAGTACTAGTATTAGTAGTAGTAGACAGAGAAGTGTTAGCAAGAGTAGTAGAAGTCAGGGTAGTAGTAGTAGTAGCAGTAGTAGTCATAGTAGCCATAGTAGTTGTAGAAGTAGTAGCAAGACAAGTAGCAATAGTAGTAACAGCAATAGTAGTAACCGCAGTACTAGTCGTAGTTGTAGTAGTAGTGGTAGTTCCATTAGAATTATTAGTAGCAGTAGTAAGAGCCGTACGAGCGATTGTGGCATTTGTAGTAATAAGAGCTATAGTATTAGTAGTAGTATTAATAGTAGGAACAGTTGTATTTGTAGTAGGAGTATCTATAGTAGCATAGTGGGCGTAGTAGTATTAGTAGTAGTAGTAGTGGTACTAGAACTAGTAGTAGCAGCAGTAGTAGTAGTTCTAGTTGTGGCAATAGTAGTAGTCACAAAAGTAGTAGGAGTAGAAGTTGCAATAGTAGTACTACAAGAAGTAATAGAAGTAGTAGTAATAGTAGGTGTAGTGGGAGCAGTAGTATTAGTAGCAATAGCTGCAATAGTAGCAGTAATAGGAGTAGCAGTAGTAGTGGTGGTTGTAGTAGTAGTAGTAGTTGTAGTTGTAATAGTAGTGGCATTAGTAGTAGTAGTTATTGTTGTAGCCATAATAGTAGTAGCAATGGTAGAAGTAGTTATAGTGGTAGTACTAGTAGTAACAGTAGTAGCAAAAGTAGTTGTAGTAGTATTAGTAGTTGTAGTAGCTATAGCAGGGGATGCATTAGTGGCAGTTAGAGTAGTAATAGTAGTAGTAGCAGCAACAACAATAATCGTGGTTGTAATAGTAGTAGTTGTAGTAGTAGCGCAAGATATAGTGGAAGTGGTAGCAGTAATAGGTGAGGTATTAGTAGTAGTAGCTGACGTAGTAGCAGTAGTAATAGTGGAGGTAGTAGGAGTAGTAGTAGCAGTAGTAGTAGTAGTATTAGCAGTAGCAGCAGCCTTAGTGGTAGTAATAGTTGCAGTAGTCATAGTAGTAGTTGCTGTAGCAGTAGTGGAAGCAGTAGAAATAGTAGTACGTGTAGTATTAGTAGTAGTAGAACTAGTACTTGTACTAATAGTAGAAGCAGTTGCAGCCATTGCAGTAGTAGCAGTAGTAGTTGTAGTAGTTGTAGCAGTAGCAGCAGTAGGAATAGTAGTAGTTGTTGTAGAAGTGGTAGTAGTGGTAGTAGTAGTCATATTAATAGTAATAGTAGATGTAGTAGTTGTAGTAGTAGCAATAGAAGTAGTAGTAGCTATATTAGTAGTAGAAATTGTTGTAGTAGTAGTAGTAGTAGTAGTAGTAGTACTTGTAGTAGCAGTTGTGGCAATAGTAGTAGCAGTTGCAGTGGTCACAGTAGTAGCAGTAGTAGCCATCGATGTAGTAGTAGTACTAGAAGTAGTGACATTAGCATTAGTTGTAGTAGTAGTAGTCGTAGTAGTAGTTATCGGTTCTGTAGGAGAGGTAGTAGCAATAGTTGTCATAGTAGTACTAGTATTTGTTGTCATAGTAGTAGTACTAGTTGTATCAGTAGTGGTAATAGAAGTAGCAATATTAATTGTCGTAGTAGCAACAGCAGCAGTAGTCACAGTAGCAGCAATATTAGTAGTAGTTGCAGTTGTAGTAGCTTTTGTTATCACAACAGAAGTAGTAGTAGAAGTAGTACCAAAACTAGTTGTAGTAGTAGTACTGATTGTATTAATAGTAGTTGCAATAGTAGCAGTTGAAGTAATTGTAGCAGTAGTAGTTGTAGCAGCGGTAGTAGCAGTAGTAGTAGCGGTAGTAGTAGTAGTCGTAGCAGTAGTAGTAGTGGTAGTAGTAGTAGTGGTGGTGGTGGTAGTAGTAGTAGTAATAGTAGTAGAAGTAATAGTAGTTGTTATAGTAGGAATAGTAGTAGCAGTAGTACTAGCAAAACTAGTTGTAAGAGTAGTAGCAGTAGCAGCACTAGTATTAGTTGGAGCAACAAAAGTCGTAGTAGCAATCGTAGTAGTAGTAGTAATAGTAGTAGGAGAAGTAGTAGTAGTAGCAGTAGTAGCCATAGTTGTAGTAGTAGTAGTAGCAGAAGTAGTAGTAGTAGAAGTAGTGACATTAGCATTAGTTGTTGTTGTATTAGTAGCAGTAGTAGTTGTTGTTGTTGTTGTAGGAGAAGAAGTAGCAGTAGTAGTTATCCGTTTTGTAGGAGAGGTAGTAGCAATAGTTGTAGTAGTAGTACTAGTTGTCTCAATAGTGGGAATAGTAGTAGTAGTATTAATTGTCATAATAGCAGCAGCAGCAGTAGTCACAGTAGTAGCAATAGTAGTAGTAGTTACAGTAGTATAGCTTGTTTTGTTGCAACAGAAGTAGTAGGAGAAGTAGTAGCAGAAGTAGTTGTAGAAGTAGTAGTGATTGTATTAGTAGTAGTTGCAGTAGTAGCAGTTGAAGTAATTGTAGCAGCAGTAGTTGTAGCAGCCATAGTAGCAGCCATAGTAGTAGTCGTAGTAGTAGTAGTGGTAGTAGTGTTGGTGGTGGTGGTGGTAGTAGTAGTAATAGTAGTAGAAGTAGTTGTAGTTGTTATAGTTGTAGTAGTAGTACTAGCGAAACTAGCTATAGGAGTAGTAGCAGTAGCAGCACTAGTATTAGTTGGAGCAACAAAAGTCGCAGTAGGAATCATAGTAGCAGTTGTAATAGTAGTAGGAGAAGCAGTACTAGTAGCAGTACTAGTAGCAGGAGTAGTATTAGTAGTGATGGTGGTAATTGTTGTAGCTGTAGTAATAGTAGTAGCAGTCGGAGTAGTGGTAGTAGTAGTAGTAGTAGAAGCCGTAGTAGCAGAAGTAGTAGTGGTAGTAGTAGTGGCAGCAACAGTAGTACTAGTAGCTATAGTAGTAGCACTCGTAGTAGCAGTTGCAATAGTAGCAGCAGTATTAGCCGTAGTATTAGTTGCAGTAGTAGTTGGAGTAGTAGTATTAGCAGTCGTAGTAGCAATAGTAGTAGTAGTGGCAATAGTAGTTGTAGTTATAGTAGTAGCAGCTGTAGCAGTTGTATCGGTTGCAATAGTTGGAGTGGTAGTAGTAGTAGCAACAGTTGTAGCTATAGTAGTAGTGGGAGTAGTAGTGGCGCTAGTAGCTAAAGTAGCGGTGGTAGTAGTAGTAGTAGTAGTAGTAGAAGTAGTACTTATCGTAGTAGTAGTAGTAGTAGCAGTTGGAGTAGTAGCTTTAGTAGCTGTAGTACTAGTAGTAGTAGTATTAGGAGGAGGAGTAGTAGTTGAAGAAGTAGTTGCTATCGTAGTTGTAGTTGTTGTAGTAGCAACAATAGTAGTAATACAAGTAGTAGTTGTAGTACTAGTAGTAGCAGTAGTAGTAGTAGCAGTTTTAATAGAAGTAGTAGTAGGAGTAACAATTTTAATAGAAGTAGTAGTAGTTGTTGTTGTTGTAGTAGGAGCAGAAGTACTAGCAGTAACTACAATAGTAGTAGTAGTGGTACTAGTAGTAGTAATAAAAAATAAGGTAGTTGCGGAAGTAGTAGTAGTTATAGTAGTAGTAGTAGTAGTAGTAGTAGTAGTAGTAGTAATAGTAGTAGTAGCAGCAGTATTAGTCATAATAGTAGTAGTAGCAGCAGTAGCAGCAATTGTAGCAGAAGTAGCTATAGTAGTAGATGTGGTAGTAGTAGTAGTAGTAATTGTAGTAGCAGTAGCAACAGTTGTAGCAGTGTAAGTAGTGGGAGCAAAAGTAGCAATTGCAATCGTAGTAGCAGCAGTAGCAGTAGTAGCAGTCGTGGTAGTAGTAGCAATACTACTAGTAGTAGTACTAGTAGTAATAGTAGTAGAAGTAGTTATAGTAATACTAGTAGCAGCAATAGTATTTATTGGAGTAGCAGTAGTAGTAGTAGCAATAGTAGTAGAGTAGTAATAGTAGTAGGGTAAGTAGCAGTAGTGGGAGTAGTAGTAGTATCCATAGTAGTAGTAATACTAGTAGTAGCAACAACAGTAGTAGTAGTAGCATTAGTAGTAGTTGTAGCAATAGTAGTAGTTACTATAGTAGTTGTTGTAGAAGAAGTAGTAGTAGCAGTAGTTATTATTGTTATAGGCGAGTTAATAGTAGTAGTTGTTGTTGTTGTAGCACTAGTATTTGTTGTTGTATTAGAAGCACTAATAGTTGTAATAGTTGTAATAGTAGTAGTAGTAGTGGTCGTAGTAGTTGTAGTTACAGTAGTAGAAGTAGCAGCAATAGTAATTATTGTAGTTGTAGCAGTTGTAGTATTTGTTGTTGCAACAGTAGCAGTAGTAGCAGTAGTAGTAGATGTAGTAATAGTTGTAGTAGTAATTGCAGTAGCAGTAGCTACAGTTGTAGCAGTTGAGATAGTGGTAGCAGCAGTAGCAATAGCAGCCGTAGTAGCAATAGTTGCAGTAGGATTAGTAGTAGTAGTAGTAGTAGTAATAATAATAATAGTGGAAGAAGTTGAAGAAGTAGTAGTACTAGTAGTAGTAGTAATACTCGTTGCGATAGTAGTAGTAGCAGCAGCAGTAGTATTAGTTGGAGACAGAGTAGTAGTAGTAGTAGTGGTAGTAGCAATAGTAAAAGTAGCAGAGGAAGTTGTAGTAGTGGCAACAGCAGTAGTAGCCGTAGTAGTAGTAGTAGTAGTAGTAGTAGTAGTAGTAGTAGGTGTAGTAGTAATTGTAGTAGCAGTAGTAGCATTGGAAATAGTGGTAGCATTATTTACAGTAGGAGTTATAGTTATGGAAGTAATATTTATAGTAGTAGAAGTAGTAGTTGTAACAATAGTTGTAGCAGCAGTTGTATTAGTTGGGGTAGCAGTAGTTGTAGTCGGAGTAGTAGTAGCTATAGTAATTATAGTAGGAGAAGTAGTAATAATTGCTTTAGTAGTCATAGTCGTAGTGGTAGTAGTAGTAGTGGTAGGAGTAACAGCAATAGCAGTAGTAGTAGTAGCATTTGCAGTAGTTGTAGCATTAATAGGAGAGGTAGTAGTACTAGTAGTAGTTATAGCATTAGTATTTGTTATTGTATTAGTTGCACTAATAGTAGTAGTAGTTGTAATAGTAGTAGTAGTAGTCGTAGTAGTAGTAGTAGCAGTAGTAGCAACAGCAGCAATAGTAATTGCCACAGTTGTAGCAATCAAACATTTGTTGTAGCAACAATTGTAGCAGTAGCAGTAGTAGTAGATGTAGTAGTTGTTGTAGTAGCAATTGTAATAGCAGTAGTAGTAGTTGTAGTAGTCAAAGTAGTGGTAGTAGTAGTAGCAGTAGCTACCGGAGTAGCAGCTGTAGTATTATTAATAGTAGCTGTAGTATTAGTTGGTGTAGCAGTAGTAGTCATTGCTATAGTAGTAGTAGTAGTAAAAGTAATAGAGGAAGTAATAGTAGTGGCAGTAGTAGTTATAGCCGTAGTAGTACTACTAGTAGCAGTAGTCTCAGTGGTGGTAATTGTAGTACCCGTAGTAGTAGTTGTAGCAATCAAAGTAGTGATAGCAGCATTTGCAGTAGTAGTAATAGCAGTAGTAGTACTAGTAGTACTAGTAGTAGTCGTAGCAGTAATACTACGTGTTGCAGTAGCAGTAGCAGTAGCTGTAGTATTTGTTGGAGTAGCAGTAATAGTAGTAGGAGAAGTTGTAGTTGTTGAGTAGTAAGACTATTAGTAGTAGCAGCTGCAGTAGTAGTGGTAGTGGTGCTGGTAGTAGTAGTAGTAGCAGTAGTAGTCGCAGTTGTAGCAGCAACTATAGTAGTTATTGTAGTAGTTGTGGCAATAGCAGTAATAGCGATAGTGTAGTTGTGGTAGTACGAGGAGTAGTAGTAGTAGTAGTGGTAGTATTTGTTGTAATAGCAGCAGTAGTAGTTGTAGTTGTAGTAGTACTAGAAGTAGTAGTTGTGGTTGTAGTATCAAGAGTAGCAAAAGTAGTAGTTCGAGTCGTCATAGTAGTCCTAGCAGTAGTAGTAGTGGAAGTAGTAGCCATAGTTGTAGTAGTAGTAGTTGAAGTAGTAGTAGTAGCTGGAGTAGTAGTGGTAGTTTTCTGAGAAGTTTTGATAGCTGTAGTAGTAGCAGTAGTAGTAATTTTTGTAGTATTAGTGGTAGTTGTAGGAGTAGGAGTGGGATTAGAAGTAGTAGTTGTTGTAGTAGTGAAGTAACAATAGTAGTAGTAGTAGTAGTAGTAGTATTAGAGGTAGTAGGAGAAGTATTAGTTGCAATAATGGCAGTAGTAGTAGTAGTTGAAGTAGTAGTACTAGTATTAGTAGGAGTAGTCGTAGTAGTTGTAGCAATTGTTGTAGTAGTAGAAATAGTAGTAGTAGTAGTAGTACCAATCGTTGTATTATAAGTAGTAGTAGTAGCAGCAGTAGCAATTGTAGTAATAGGAGGAATAGTAGTAGGAGTAGTTGTTGTTGTTGTAGTATAAGCAATAGTAGTAATAGTAGCAGAGGTAGCAGTAGCAGTAGTAGCAGTAGTAAAAGCATTAGTAGCAATAGTACTAGTATTTGTGGCAATCGCAGCAGCAGTAGTAGCAGTAGTATAGGCATTAGTAGCAATAGTACTAGTAATTGTGACAGTAGCAGTACTAATATTAGTAGTAGTAGCAGCAGTAATAGTATTATTTGTAGTAGAAGGAGTATTAGTAGTAGTAGTACTAGCAGCAGTAGCAATTGTTGTTGTATTTATAGTAGTTTTAATTGTAGTAGTTGTAGTAGGCGTAACTGTAGCAACAGTAGTAGTACTAATTGTAGGAACAACACTAGTAGCAGTAGTAGTGGTTTTAGTTGGTGTAGTAGTAGTTATAGCAGCAATAGTAGTAGTAGTAGTCGCAATAGTAGTAGTAGGAGAATTTACGGTAGTAGCAGTAATAGTAGCAGTGGTAGTCAGAGCAGTTGGAGGAGGAGGAGCAGTAGTAGCACTAATGCTGGTAATAATAGTGGTTGTTGTAGAAAGAGTAGGTGCAGTAGTGATAGAAGCTATAATAGTAGCAGTAGTAGTTGTTGTCGTAGCAATTGCAGCAGTAGCAGAAGTAGCAATAGTGGTAGTAGTAGTAGTAGTAGTAGAGATAGTTATAGTTGCAATAGTAGCAGTGGCGGTAGTAGGAGCAGTAGTACTAGAAGTAGTAGTGGTAGTGGGAAAAGTAGAAGTTGTCAAAGTAGTAATAGTAGTAGTGATAGTAGTAGCATTTGTAGTAGTAGTAGCTCTAGTAGTAGTAGTAGTACTAGTAGCAGTAGCAGTAGTTGTTGTAGTAGTAGTAGCAGTAGTAGGAGTAACAGTAGTACTAGTAGCAGTAGCTATAGTAGTAGGAGCAATAGTTGTTGTTGTAGTAGTAGTAGTAGAAGTAACAGTGGAAACAGTAATAGTAGTTGTAGTAGTAGCTATTGTAGGAGTACTAGTAGAAGTAGTAGTAGTTTTAGTAGTAGCAGTAGAAGGAGTAGTCGCAATAATTGTGCTGGCTTTTGTAGTAGTAGGATTAGTAGTAATGGCAGTACTAGCACTAGGAATAGAGATAGTATTAGTAGAGGTAGCATCCCTAGTTGTAGTAGTAGAAGCAGTATTACTAGGTGTAGTAGTTGTAGTAGTAGTAGCAATAGTAGTCGTAGTTGTAGTAGCAGTAGCAGCAGCAGCAGTAGTAGTAGTAGTAGTACAAGTAATACTAATAGTAGTAGTAGTAGTTGATGTTGTTGTTGTTGTTGTTGTAGTAGTAGTAGTAGCAGTAGTACTAGTAATAATAGTAGTAGTAGTAGTACAAGTAGTAGTTATAGTAGTTGTAGCAGTAGTAGTAATAGTAGTAATAATAGAAGTTGTAGAATAGTTGTTGTAGTTGTAGTAGTAGTAATAGCAGTAGTATTAGCACTAGTTGTTGTTGTTGTTGTTGTAGTAGTAGTAGTAGAAGTAGTAGTAATAGTAGTTGTTGTAGTAGTAGTAGTAGTAAGGCTATTAGTAGTACTAGTAGTACCAATATCTGAGGCAGCATCAACAATAATATTAGTAGCAGCATCAATAGTAGTGGTTATTATTGTTGTAGTAGTACTGGCATTCGCAGTCGAAGAAGTAGTGGCAGAAGTAGTAGCAGTAGAAGTAGAAGTAATAGTATGAGTGGTACTAGTAATTGTAGTAGCAGTAGTAGTAGCAATAGGAATAGAAGTTGGAGTCGGAGTGGGAGTAGTAGTAGGAATAGTGGTAGTTGAAATAGTGGTAGTAGTTGTTGTTGTTATAGTAATAGTAGTAGTAGGAGGAGGAGGAGGAGTTGGAGTGTGTGTAGTAGTAGTAATAGTAGTAGTTGAAATAGTGGTAGTAGTAGTAGCAGTTGTAATTGGAGTAGTAGTTCTTGGACTAGTAGTATTAATAGGAGTTGGAGTAGCAGTACTAGTAGCAGTAGTTGTAGTAGTGGTAGGAGTAGAAGCATTACTTGGAGGAGTAGTAGTAGTAGCAGTAGTAGAAGGCGTAGTAGTCGAATTAGCAGCAGTAGTAGTTGTTGGAGTAATAATAGTAGCAGCAGTGGTGGTAATAGAAGTAGTAGTAGCAGTAGCAGTAGCAGTAGGGGAAGCAGTTGTAGTTGTAGTAGTAGTAGCAGTAGTAATAATAACAGTATTGGTAGGTGTAGAGTTGTAGTAGTAGTAATAGTTATTGTATTAGTTGTAGCAGTAGCAGTAGGAGTAATAGTTGTAATTGTAGTTGTAGTAGTAGTAGTAGTAGTAGTAATAGTCGTAGTAATAGTAGTATTAGTATTACTAGTGGTAGTTGTTGTAATAGTAGTTGTAGAAACAAGAAAAGCAGTAGTAGTACGAGTTGGAGTACTAGCAGTAGCATTAGTAGTAGTAGTTGTTGTAGGAGTAGTAGGAGGAGGAGGAGGAGTAGGAGTAGGAGCAGTTATTATCGTAGCTGCAGTAGTAGTAGTAGTAATGGTAGTAGTAGTAGTAGTAATAGTAATAATAGTAGTTGTAGTAGGAGTAGTAGTAGTAGCAGTAGTTATAGATGTAGTTGTAGTTGTATTAGTATTAGTAGTAGAAGTAGTAGTAGAAGCAGTAGAGTAGTAGTAGTATTGGTGGTAGTAGTAGTAAGACTGGTCGTACTAAGACCAGTAATAGTAGTAGTAGGAGACGTAGCCGCAGTCGGAGTGGCAGTAGGAGTAGCAGACGCAATAGCAGTTGTAGCAGTAGTAGAAGTTGTAGCAGCAACTGCAGCAACAGCAGGATTAGGAATAGTTGTAGAAGGAGCAGGAATAGTAGTAGCGGTAGCAAGAGTATGAGTAGGTGTAGAGGTAGTAACAATAGTTACAGTACAAGTGATAGTAGCAGTAATAGGAGTGGGAGATGTGATACTATGACGGCTACTACTATTAGTACTTCCACTACTTTGCAACTACAGCTACCACTTCCATGGCTATTGCTACTATTATTGCTACTACAATTGCAGCAATTGCTACTGATGCTAGTACCACTACTATTACTTATACTACCGCTACTACTCCTACTACAGCAACTTCTACAATTGATTATACTAATGATACTACTACAGATACTACTGCTACTACTCCCGGAACAACTACTACTACTCCATTTCCTCCTACTATTATTATTGTTACTGTAACTAGAATAGTACTACTGCTATTACTACTGTTACTACTACTAGTAGTAGTACTATTACTATTACTGCTGCTGCTACTACTACTACTACTACGACACCTGCTACTGCGACTACTCTTACTACTGCTACTGCTACTACTGCTTCAACGGCAACTGCTATAACTACTACTTCTACTGCTGCTGCTACAATTGTTATTGCTACTACCTGTCCAACTGCTACAACTCTTGTTAATACTACTGCTACAACTACAACTTGTACTACTACTGCTACTACTACTACTACTTCTGCTGCTGCTGCTGCTACTACTGTTGCTACCACTGTCACTGCCACAACTACTACTACTACTGCTACTTCTACAACTTCTCCTACTACTCCTATTACTGCTACTACTACTACTACTATTACAACTACTACTAATACTACTAATACTACTACTACTACTACTATTCAAAATACTGCTACAATTAAAATTATTAGTATGATACTACTATTACTAATACTACTACTACTGATACTAATAGAATTACTACAACTACAACTGCTACTATTACGACTACTATGACTTCTGCTACTACTCCTGCTACTACTGCCACTACTGCTACTACTTCTACAGGTTATATAAAAACTGCTACTGCTACTGCTACTACTACTACTACTACTACTGCTACTATTACTACTAGTTTAATGACTGCTACAATAACTGCTAGGACGACTACCATTACTGCTACTACTACTGGTACAACTGCTATTGTCGCTGTCATTGCTACGACAACTACAATTGCTACTACTACTGCTGCTAATACAACTAGTACTATTACGACTACTACTTCTAGTCATACTATTACTCCTTCTCTGGTGCCTATTCCTACCACTACTCCGACTCCTACTACTTCTACTCCTACCACTACTACTACTGCAACTACTTTTCCAGTTATTACTACTGCTTCTCCTTCTCCTACTACCACTACTTCTAATACTACTTACTACTGCTACTACGACTACAACTACAACTCCTACTATTACGACTACTACGACTTCTGCTACTACTCCTGCTACTACTGCTACAAGTTATACAACAACTACTACTGCTACTATTACTACTAGTTTAATGACTGCTACAATAACTGCTAGGACGACTACCATTACTGCTACTACTACTGGTACAACTGCTATTGTCTCTATCATTGCTACTACAACTACAATTGCTGCTGCTACTGCTGCTAATACAACTAGTACTAATACGACTACTACTTCTAGTCCTACTATTACTCCTTCTCTAGTGCCTATTTTTACCACTACTCCGACTCCTACTACTTCTACTTCTACTACTACTAGTACTACTATTACTACTACTACTACTACTGCAACTACTTTTCCAGTTATTACTACTGCTTCTCCTTCTCCTACTACCACTACTTCGATTACCACTACTACTGCTACTACAACAACAACTACTATTATTACTTCTACTACTATTACAACTACAACTACAACTACTACTAATACTGGTACTGCTACAATGGCATGTATTAGAGCCTCTACTACTACTACGACTACTACTACTACTCCAACAATTACTACCATTGCTGCTGCAACTACTACTACTCGCACTACTATTGCTACTACTATTCCTACTTTTACTGCTCCTACTGCAACTACTACTACTATTGATACTACAAGTGCTGCTGCTCCTACTCATCTGGCTCCTACTACTATTATTAGTGAGACTGCAATTACTACTACTACAACTATTACTACGACTGTTGCTGCTGCAATTGCTACTACTGGTACTAATACTACAACTCTGTCTACTTCTCCGGCTATAACTACTACTACTGCTTGTATTACTACTATTACTACTACTACAACTACTACTATTGCTACTGCTACAGCTACTAATACTACAACAACAACAACAATAACTACTACTACTAATACTAACACTACTGCTACAGCTACAACTCTTGCTACTACTACTTCAACTGCTATTACTACTAGCATTCCTACTACTATGACTACTACAGTTGCTCCTGCAAGAACTAGTGCTACTGCTACTACTTTTGCTACTACTACTACTATAACTACTACTACTGCTAGTACTACTAGTACCGCCACTACTACTACCAGTACTACGACTACTACTACTACTACTATGACTACTAATACAATTACTACTACTCCTAGTAATACTACGACAGCTGTTGTTGTAGTCAGTGTTGCTACTATCACTACTACTGTTGTTATTTTTTCTGCTACTACTACTACTACTACGACTCCTCCTCCTCCTACTGCTTCTGCTTCTACTACTACGACACAACTACTGCTTCTACTAGTACCGCTACTACAACTAGAACTACTGCTACTACTGCTATAGCTAACACAACTACTATTACAACTGCTACTATTGATACTTCTACTACTACTATTACAACTAACTCAGCTACTAATGCTTTTACTTTTACTGTTACTACTACTACTACTGGAACTACCACTATTATTATAACGACTGCTACTACTAGTACTACTACTAGTACTACTACTAGTACTACTACTATAACTACCGCTACTACTACTCCTACAATAACAACTACCACTACTTCTCCTACTACTACTGCTACTACTACAACTATTGCTACTGCTACTACAAGTACTACTACTATTACTACTCCTACAATTGTTACTACTCATACTACAGCTACTACTACTACTACTACTACTTTTTTGCTACAGCAACAACTACTACTTCTACTACTGGTACTACAGCTGCTACTATTACTGCTACTACTACTTCTGTTACTACAGCAACTACTACTACTGCCACTACTGCGACTACTACTACTATAACAACTACTATAACTATTACTACTATTACAACTACTTTTGCCACTACTAGTACCACTACTCCTAATACTACTACTGCTACTCCTAATACTACTACAACTACTACTACTGCTACTATAACTACTGCTACTACTACTCCAACCACTACTATGACTACTAATACTGCTATTACTACTGCTTCTACAACTACTACTGCTGCTGCTACAACATCCTCTCCCCCTACTACTACTTCTACTACTCCTAGTACAACAACTACTAATATTATTACCGCTACTAATACTACTGCTGCAATGACTACTGCTACTGCTACTACAACTTCTACTTACACTGCTACAGCGAATAATTTGATTCCTACATGTACTACCACAACTACTACTACAACTCATGCTACTACTACGGCTGTTGCTACTACTCCTATCACTATTACTATCATTTCTACTACCACTACTGCTACTACTAATATGATTACAACTACTGCTACTACTATTGCTATTGCTACTACACCTATTACTACTACTACTTCTACTACCACTATTGCTACTGCTTCTACAACTACTACAACTACTATGCCTACTACAACTTCTGCTAATATTACTACTCCAACAACTAATACTCTTGCTGCTGCAGCTACAACTACTGTTGCAACTACTTCTACTACTACTACTACTACTACTACTACTCGTGCTATACTACTACTACTACTACTACTACTACTATTCCAACTACTAGTACTATAGCTACCACTACTCCTGCTACTGCTACTACTACTACTACTACTACTACTACTACTACTACTACTACTACTCGTGCTATACTACTACTACTACTACAACTACTACTATTGCCTCTACTACTACTACTCTTACTACAATAGCTACTATTCCTACTAGAACTTCCGCTAATACTACTACTACAACAAGTGCTACTACTACTACTACAACAACAACAACAATAACAACAACTACTACTACTACTTCTACTTCAGCTACGACTACTATTGCAAATATTTCTACTACAACTACTCCGATTCCTGCTTCTAATTTCACTACTACTATTACTACTACTACTACTACTCCTCCAGCTACTACTACTACTATTACTACTGCTACTTTCTCTACTACTACTAGACCTGCTACTACTACTACTATGACAACTACTGCTGCTGCTACTGCCATACTACGACCAGAACTACTACTACTACTACTACTACTCCTCCTTCTACTACTAGTACTACTAATGCTACTACTATAACAACAACTATGATTTTTATCACCACTACTGCTTCTACTACTAGTACTCCTACAGCTACTGCCACTACTACGACAACTAATACTTCAACTACTACTTCTAGTACCACTACTACAACTATTAATACTACTACTACCACTACTACTACAACAACAATTGCTAGCACCACTACTGCGAGTCCTCCCCCTACCACAATTACAACTACCGATACTACTATTACTATTGTCACTACTAATACTACTACTACTACTACTACAACAACTAGTACTACCATTACTACTGCTACTACTACTACAACAACAACTACTGCTGCAACTACTACTACCACTGCTACTACTACTTGTACTACTACAACACCTATTACTACTAATACCACTACTATTCCTACAACTATTCTACTACTAATACGACGACTACTACTATGACTACTACTACTACTACAACTTCCACTCCTACAACTACTATTACTGCGGCTACTACTACTACTATTGCTACTACCGCTACTCATACTACCACTATTGCTACTAGTATAATTGCTACTCCTACTTCTACTACTCCTGCTACTACTACTACTTCTACTATTACTGCTACTACTTCTATTGCAACTCCTACTACTCCAACTACTACCGCTACTGCTACTACTACCACTGTGACTATTACTACTACTACTTCTGGTACTACTACTAATGCCACTAGTACTATGACCACTACGACTACTATAATAACAACAACTATTACAACTACTTCTACTACTTATTTAACAACTACAGCTACTTCCACTACAATTGCTACTGCTACTACTATGACTTATTCTCCTACTATTAGTACTACTACAACCACGACTACTACTTTCATACTACTACTACAACTACTTCTGTTGCTGCTACTTCAACTACTAATACTACTATTACTGCTGCTGCTATTATTGCTCCTAGTTGAACAACAACTACTACTACTACTATAACTACTACTGTTACTGCTACTACTAATGCTGCTGCTAGAACTACTATTGCTTCTACTGCAACTACTACTGCAATAATAACTACTACTGCAACTAATACAACTGCTACTGCTACTATTACTAGTACTACTGCTGCTAATAATGCTATTACTACCACTACTGCAGCGACTCCTACTACGACCACTACTACTACAACTTCCACGACTACCACTACTGTTGCTAATACTACTACTTCGACTACTACAACTGCAACAACAACAACAACAACCACTACTACTCCTATAACTACTATTCCAAGTTCTACTCCCATTTCTGTTTCTAGTAATATTTCTACTACTACTACTAGTACTACTCCGACATCTACTACTACTCCTCCAACTCCTAAAACAACTATTACAACAACAACAACAACTACTACTCCTACTCTGTCCACAACTCGTAGTACTACCCCTACTCCAACTCCTACTACTACTACTACTACAACTGCTACTACTACTACTACTAATACTAATATTACTAGTGCTACTACTACTTCTAATACTAATATTACTACTGCTACTGCAACTGTTGATACTACAACAACTACAAAAATAACTACTACTCCTACTATTGCTACCACTACTACTACTATAACTACTACGCCTACTACGACTGTTACTACTACTACTACAACTGTTATTACTACTACTGCAACTACTACTACTATAACTACTACTACAACCATACTTCTACTGCTACTGGTACAACAACTACTACAACTACTCCTATTACTACCATTACTACTACGGCTACTACTACTAATACTGCTACTACTGCTTCTTCTACTACTTGTGCAACAGCTAATACTACAACTCCTTTTACGATGACAAACACTACTACTGTTACGAAAATAACTATGACAACTACTACTATTGCTACTAATACTATACTACCGGTCCTACTAATACTACTCCTACCACTACTCATGCTGCTACTACTATTCGTACTTCAACTCCTACTACTACTACTACTACACCTACTCCAACTACTACTACTACCACTACTGCTACTATTACTACTACTACTGCTACTGCTACCGCTACTCCAACTACTACTACTCCTAGTACCCCTCCTACTCAAACACCAACTACTACTACTGCTGCTGTTACTGCTGCTAGTACTACTACTACTACTACTACTACCATGAATGCTACTACTACCACTGCTACTGCTACTTCATCTACTGTTACTTCTACTACTGCTACTGCTACTACTGCTATTACTACTACTGATCCTGCTTCTCCTCCTACTACTGCAACTACTACTTCTACTGCTACAACAACAACTACTACTACTGTTTCTGCTACTCCTGCTACTACAGCTACCATGGCTCCTACTACGCTAACTACTACTGCTGCTACTATTATTATGACCATTGCAACTATTGCTCCTACTGCTATTCTACTGCAACTAATGCTACTATTATTGCTACTACATCCACTGCTGCTATTACTACTGCTACGAATACTGTTGCTACTACTTCTATTTCAACAAGTACTGTTACTACTACTACTAATATTACAACTGCTGCTGCTACTACTACTACGACTAATACTACTACCATTGCCACAACTACTGCTAATATTATACTATTCCTGCAACAACTGTCACAATTGCTACTGCTACTACTACACTACTACCACCACCACTACTACTACCACTACTACTACTACTGCTACTACTACTACACCTACTACTATTACTAATACTAGAACTACAATAACAACAAGAACAACTACTACTACTAAAACTACTTCTACTACTACTTCAACTACAACTACTGTTGCTGCCCAGGTGCTACTATAACTTCTTCTACTACACTACTACTATTGCAACTACTACAACTACTTGTACAATAACTACTACTACTGATGCTGCTATTACTACTACCACCACTACTGCTGCGGCTAGTACTGCACTATTAATACTAACACAACTACTATTACTACTACAGCTACTACAACAACTACCATTGCCACTACTACTGTTGTTGTTGTCGTTGCTACTACTACTACTTCTGCTACTACTTCAACTAGTGCTACTACTACTGCTGCTATTGTTGCTACTACTGCTTCTACTACAACAACTATAACTACTACTGCTGCTACAACTGTCGCTGCTAATTATAATACTGCTACTACCACCAGTACTACTACTGCTGCTCCTGCTGCTGCTACTACTACTACTCCTATTGCTACTTTAACTACAACTATTATTTCAACTGCTGCTACTATAATTGCTACTACTGCTGCGGCCACAACGACTAGTACTACTACTACTACTGCAACAACAACAACTACTCCTGTTACTACTTCTTTTACTACTCCTACTAGTACCATGATTTATACAACTATCACTACTACTACTACTATTGTTGCTACTATTGCTGCTATTGCACAACAACTACAATGACAACTACTTCTACTACTACTTCTACTAATAGTACAATTGCTACTACTACAACTCCTACTACTACTACTACTATTCCTGCACCAAATCCTACTAGTACTCCTACACCTACAGCTATTACTACTACTCCTGCTACTAATACTAACACTACTACGGGTACTACTACTACTACTACTAACAGTCTTGTCACTACTACTCCTGCTGCTGTGGCTACTATTACAACTATTACTTCAGCTTCGGCAACAAGTACTACTGCTGCTGCTCTTACTATAACTACTGTTGCGACTAATACTATTACTACGCCAATTCGTACACCAACTCCTACTCCTACTCCTATTGCTACTACTACTACTACACATACTACTGCTGCTACTACTCCTTCTACTACTACTATAACTGCAACTACCACTCCTACTCCAACTCCAACTACTATTATTGCTACTAATACTACTGCTACTGCCGCAACCACTACTACTACTACTACTACTACTTCTTCTTCTTCTTCTTCTACTACTACTACTACTACTTCAAATACTAGTATAATTACTACTACCGGAACAATAACTGCTAATGCTAATACTACTAGTACTACCTCTAGTAATACTACGAATACTAACTCTCCTGCTAGTACTACTACTACTACCGCAACTTTTACAACTCCAACTACTACTACTACTCTTGGCACTTCTACGACTTCTACGACTACTACTCCAACTACTACTACTACTATTCCAACTACTACTACTATTACGACTACTCCTACTACTACTACTACTACTACTACTACTACTACTACTACTACTACTAATAAAATTACTAGCACTACTACTACTACTACTCCTACAACTACTGCTACTACTACTAATACTACAGCTACTAAGACTAATACTACATTACAACTGGCACAACTGCTACTACTACTACTCCTTCCGCTACTGCTACTACTACTACTACTATGAGTACCACTACTACGACTACTTCTACTACTGGTACTACTACAACTACTACAGTACTACTACTACTACTACTACTACTAGTACTACTGCTACTTGTACTACTACTACTACTATTCCTACTCCGACTCTTATTACCGCTACTTCTACTAATCCTCCTCCTACTACTACTACAACTACTGTGACACCTACTCCAACTCCTACTGCTACTACTGCCCCCACTCCAACTATTTCTACCCTATTACTACTCATACTCCAAGTCCTCCTACAACCACAACTACTATCACTCCAACTACTACTACAACAACAACAACTACTACTGCTGCTACTACTACTAATAATAATACAACAACAACTACTCCTATTACTACTCTGACAACAACTAGTGCTACTAATTGTACTGCTACTACTACCCCGACTTCTACTACTACTATTACTACTACTACTATTGCTGCTGCTGCTTGTACTACTACTACAACTACCACTACTTCTATTACTACTACTACTACTACTACTACTACTACTACTACTACTACTACTACTACTACTACTACTACGACTACTACTGATACTACAACTATTAATACTACTACTACTACTACTTTTACTACTAGTGAAATTGCTAAAACTACTACTCCTACTACTTTTACTACTAGTGAAATTGCTAAAACTACTACTCCTACAACAGGTACTATTACTACTAACACTACCCTACTACTACTACTATTACTACTGCTACAAATACTACTGTTACTACTTCCCCGACTTCTACTACTCCAACGACTACAACTATTACTACTACAATAATTGCTACAGCTGCGACTCCTACTACTACCACTACTTCTATTACTACGACTACTACTACTACTACTACTATTACCACTACTACTACTACAACAATGACTACTACTAATACTACTACTACTACTAATGCTACTTCTATTTCAACTACTACTACTAATATTAGTATTACTACTACTACTACAACAATAACTACTAATACTACTTCTATTTCAACAACAACAACCACAACTACTACTATTCCTACTCCTGCTCCTGCCACTACTACTACTACTCCAACTCCTACTACTACTACTACTACTCCAACTCCAACTCCAACTTGTACTACTGCTAGTACTACTACTACTAGTACTACTACCACTACTGATACTCCTACTCCAACTCCTACATCTGCTTCTACAACTACAGCTATGACTACTCCTGCTACTACTAATATAGCTGCGACTACTACAACTGCTGCTACGACTCTTGCTACCACTAATACGTCTAGTACTACACCTATTAATACTAATACCACCACCACTACTACTTCTGCTACTAATATTACTGCTACTATTGCTACAAGTACTTCTACTACTATTGTTATTTCTACTACCACTACGACAACTGCTACTCCTACTACTGCTATTACTTTTACTATTACTACTACCATTGCTTCTACCACTACTGCTACTACCACTGCTACTGCTACTACTCCTCCTCCTGCTACTGCTACTAGTTCTACTATTATTACTACTACAGCTACTACTTCTATTTCTAATCCTACACTACGCCTAGTACTACTACTACTGCTCGTACTAGAACCCCTACTCCCACAACTCCTATTACAACTACTAACTCAGGCAGTTCTACTACTACTGCTACTACTTCTGCTGCAACTACTACTACTACTACTACAACTACTTCCAGTACTACTAGTACTTCTAATACTGCTACTAGTACTACTACTATTGCTGCTGCTACTACTGCTACTACTACTACTACTACTACTAGTTCAGCTACTACTACTACTGCTATTGCTACAACAACTACTATTGCTACTGTTGTAGCGGCAGTAACACCTACTACTATTGCTACTACTCCTACTACTACTACTACTACTACTACTACTACTACTACTACTACTTTCGACCTTACTACTACTACTATTACTACTATACTTACACTACTACTATTACTCCTATTACTACTCTATTACTACTACTACTACTATACTATACCCACACTTACTACTACTACTCCTACTACTACTTACTACTATACTACTTACTACTACTGCTACTGCAACTACAACTACACCAACTACTTTTTCTGTCACTACTACTAGTATCACTATTACAGCTACTGCTGCTGCTACTACTACTACTACTACTACTACACTTATTACTACAAATACTACTACTACTACAACTATTACTACTACTATTCCAACTACTGCTTCAACTATTGTTACTACTACTACTACAACTACTAATACTAATATTGCGATTAATAATGCTTATACTACTACTACTGCTACTGCCACTATTGCAACTACCACAACTGCTACTACTTCTACTGCTATTACTACTACTACTGCTACTACTTCTATTGGTACTCCTATTACTCATCCTACTACTATAAGTACTATGCCTACTACTACTATTACTACTACTATTGCTCGTACTACAACCCTTACTCTCACACCTACTCCTGTTACTAATACAACAACAACAACAACTACTACTACTACTACTATTTGTACTCCTGTTACTACTACAACAACAACTGCTACTATTTCTAATATTACTACTACTACTACTGCTAGTACATTTGCTACTGCTTCTACTAGTACAACAATAACAACTACTACTGCTACTATCGCTATTACTGCTACAATAACTACTACTATTATGACTACTACTGCTGCTACTACATCTTCTCCTGCTACTGCTATTGCAACTACTCTTGCTACTACTACTATTACTACTATCTGTATTAGTTGTACAACTACTACAGCTGCAACTATAACTACTACTACCACTACTACTACAACAACAACAACTGCTACTACTTCTCCTACAACTACAGCTGCTACTACTATTACTTTTGTTAGAACTACTACTAGTACTACTACTACTACTGTTACTGCTTTACAACTACTGTCGATACTACTACTACTTCTACTACAACTACTACTAGCACTACTACTATGACTTCTGCTACTTCTGCTACTACTACTACTAGTATTACAACAAGTAATACTACTGCTGCTGCTGCTACTACTATTACTACTATTACTACTACTATTACTACTACTGCTACTACTACAACTACTACTTCCCCTAGTACTACTACAATTGCTGCACTTTTGCGACTACTAATACTGCTACTTCAACCACTGCTACTACAACTACTGCTTCTACTACAACTACGACTAGTACTACTGCCACTACTAATTCTACTGCTGCTGCTACTACAACTATGACTTCTACTACTACTACTGCTGCTGCTAGTAATACTACTATCGCCACTAATGTTGCTTCAGTTGCTGCTGATGCAACTAATAGTAGTACAACTGTTGCGGCTACTACCACAAATTATACTACTACTTTCGCTACTAATCCTGTGATTCCAGTTGCTACTATTGCTGCTACTACTGCGACTAATACTTCTACTACTACTAAAATAACTACTACTATTGCGTCTGCTCTTATAGCTACTACTACTACCACAACTACTTCCACTGTTACTGCTTCTGCTGCTTTTGCTGTTGCAGCTAATACTACTACTACTGCTACTACTATAGTTACTACTACTATTAAAATAAAGACTAAGACTAATAGTACTGCTCCTACAATAGCTGCTACTGCTGCTACTACTATTGCTACAACTACTTCTTCTACTATGCTACTACTACTTCTTCTTCTTCTTCTTCTTCTACTACTACTACTACTAGTACAACAACTACCAGTACTACTACTACTACTACTAGTACAACAATCACTAGTATTACTACAACAATTACTAGTACTTCTACTACTAGTGCTACTATTACTATTCTTACTACAAGTAGTACTATTTCTACACCAATTACTAGAAATACTACTACTAACAGTACTACTACTACTGCTGCTACTAATCCTATAGTTGCGATTACTCCTGGTACTACTACCACTACTGCAACTCCCACTACTACTACTACTTCTACTGCTATTACAAAAACAAAAACAACAACAACAACAACAACTACCAGTACTCCAACTACAACTACTACTATTCTTACTACCACTACTACTAGTACTACTACTACAACTACTACTACGAAAACTACTTCCACTATTACTGCTACTACTACAAGTACTACTACTACTGCTACTATTTCTATTGCTACTACTAGTATTACTACTACTATTGCTACTACTACTACTACTAGTACCACTACTACCAATTCGATTACTACTACTATTGCTACTACCGATTCAATTACTATTACCATTACTACTATTACTACAGCAACTACTACTCTTACTATTGTGATTACTACTGCTACTACAATTGCTACTACTACCACTACTGCCACTACCACTATAGCTACTTCTTTAACTGCTATTACAACAACAACTACTACTAGTTCTATTGCTACTGCTACTATGCCTACTACGACTACTAGTACCCCTACCACTACTATTACTACTAGAATTACTACAACTCCTATTACTGCTACTACTACTTCTTCCACTACCATTACTACTACTACTAGTACTACTACTACAACAACAACTACACCAACTACTACTACTATTACTCCTACTTCTACTACCTCTTCAACTACTACTACTTCTACTACTGCCACTACTACTGTTGTTGTTGTTGCTGCTACTACTACTACTACTACACCCATTACTACAAATACTACAACTACTATTACTAATACTAATCCTACTCTTGCTTCAACTACTCTTACTACTACTACTACTACAACTACTTCCACTACTGCTATGACAACTACTCCTCCTCCTCCTCCTACTACTACTATTGCTCCTACTACTACCCCTACTCCTACACCTACTCCTATTACAACTACAACTACTACTACTACTACAACCACTACTACAGCTACTGCTACTGCTACTACTACCACTATTGCTACTACTACAACAACAATAACTACTACTACTGCTGCAATTCCTAGTACGACCACTACTACTACCATTGCTACTATTACAAAGACTACTACTACTACTACTACTACTACTACTACTACTACAACAACTACTACTACTACGACTACTACAACAACAACTATTGTTAAAATAACTATTACAACTTCTACTCCTCCTCCTCCTCCTACAACTACTACTAATACTACTACTACAACTCGTACAATAACTCCTACTCCTAACACTACTCCTACTACTACTTCTACTACTAGAATTACTATTATTAGTACTACTCCTATTACAGCTACTATAACTACAACAATAACTACTACTACTGCTGCTACTTCTGCTACTCCTACTACTATGACAACAACTACTACTTCTACTACTACTACTATGCCACTGCTACTACGGCTACTGCTACTACCTTTACCACTGCGGCTACCACTGCTATTATTAAATTGTTACTACAACAATTGCAACTTGCACTACTACAACTCCAACAACTACTACTATTCCGACTACTAATACTACTACTACTACAAGTGCTCCTATTGCTACTACTAGTACTACTCCTACTACCACTACTACTACTACGACTACTAGTACTACTACTACTACTTCTTCTTCTACTACTACTACTACCACTACTACTACTATAAGTCGTCCTCCTCCTCCCCCTTCTCCTACTACTACTGCTGCGACTACTTCTACGACAACTACTGCTACTAGTACTACTACTAATATTACTGCGGCTGGTGGTACTACAATAATTCCTACCCCTACTATAACTCCTACTACTACTTCTGCTTCTACAACTACTACTATAAGAACAACTATTACTACTACTATAACTAATACTACTACTACGACAACTACTATTAGTGCAACTACTACTACTAGTACTACTGCTACTGTTGCTACAACTACTACACCTATTACTACTAATACGACTACAACTGCTATGACTACCACTACTATTACTACTACTACTAATACTACTATTACTATTGCTATTGCTACTACTACTTTGACTACTATAAATACTACTACTACCACTACTCCTACTACCACTACTGCTGATGTTGCTACTACTACTATTACTACTGCTACTACTTCTACTGCTACTGCTCCTACGACTACCCGTACTCCTACCGCTACTCCTATTACTGACTACTCCTACTAGTAGTACGACTACTACTTGTACCACTAATATGACAACAACTATTAATACTACTTCTACTATTGCAACGAGTACTACTACTACCACTACTACTACAACTTTTGCTGCTACCGCTATTGCTCTTATTACTACTATTGCTAGTACTGCTCCGACTACTTTTAGTGCTACCACAGCTACTGCTCTTACTATAACTACTTCTACTGTGCCTACAACTACAACTGCTATATTTACTATTACTGCTGCTACTACCGCTGCAACTCCTACTACTATTACAAATACTCCAAGTACTATTCCTACTACCATGGCAACTACAACAACAATAACTACTACTACTAGTACTTCTACTACTACTACTATTGCTGCTGCTACTACTACTACTACTACAACTACTACTACGTTCACTACTACTAGTACTACTACTACTACAACCACTCCTAATACTACTACAACTACTACTACTACTACTGCTACAACAACTTCTACTACTACAACAACAACTACAACTACTACTACGGCTACTACAACTACAGCTTCTGCTAATCCCCCTACTGCTATAAATACTACAACTACTACACCTACTACTACTGAGTCTTATACTACTGCTATTGCTACTACTGCTACTAATACGACTACGACAACTACTTCTACTACTACTTATACAACAAGTACTACTACTACAACTGCTACTTCTACTACAATAACAACAACTCCCACTGCTACTAATACTACTACTACTACTATTGCAACTACTACTACTACCGCTAGTACTACTATAACTGTGACTACTAGTACACTACTAGTACAATTATTTGTACTAGTACTACTACTATTCCCATAACTATTACCATTACTGCTGCCAATACTCCTGCTACTACTACAACAACTACTACTGCTACTCCTACAACTACTCGACTACTACTACTACTACTACTTTTTCTACTACTACTACTTCTAGTACAACTACTGCTAGTTTTACCACTACTCCAACAACTACTACTATTACTACTAGTTATACTACTACTACTACTACTACTATTACAACTACTGCTACTGCGACTATTACTTTGACTATTACTACTACTACTACTACTATTAGTACTACTATTACTACTACTACTAACACTACTGCTAGTACAACTACTATCGCTGCTTCTATTATTTCTAATACTATTGCTACTACTAACACAACTATAACCCTTGCAACTACTACTACCATGAGTACTATAACTACTACTACAACAACAACAACAACTTCTACTACTACTGCTAGTACTACAGCTACTGCTACTGCTACTACTACAGCTGCTACTACTACAACTACTACTACTATTGCTAGTACTACTCCTACCACGACTACTACTACTATGTCTACTACTGATGCTGCTGCTATTGTTGCTAATACGGCTACTACTACCACTACAACACTTACTACTACTACTATAACTGCTTCTGCCCCTGCTACTCTTCCTACCACCACTACACTAACTACTACTACTACTTCTACTACTACTACTACTATTATTGCTGCCACTACAAGTTCTACTTCTACTACTACTACAACTTCTGCTACTAGTACTACGACTACTACTACTGCAGCTGCTGCTACAACTACAGGTACTACTACTACTGCCACTATTGCTACTACCACTACTACTAATACAACAACAACTACTACTGCAGCTACAACAATGGTGACTACTAGGACTACTAGGACTAATACTACTATTACTACTGCTACTGCTACTACTATGACTACTACAACAACAGCTACTTCTATAACTACTGCTAGCACTACGACTACTACAACAACCACTACTAGAACTAATACTACTACTACTACTACTACTACTACTACTACTACTACTACTACTACTACTACTACTACTACTACTACTACTACTACTACACTACTACTACTACTACTACTACCACTACTTCTCCTAATGCTCCTACTGCAACAACCACTATTACTATAACAACTACTACAACTCCTACTACATCTACAATTATTTCTACAGCCATTGTTATTACTACTACCACTAGTACTACTACAAGAATAGCTACAACTCCGAATGCTACTATTATTGCTGTTGTTACTCCTACTACCACTACTGCTGCTGCTATTACTACTTCTACTATTGCTACTGCTGCCACTACAAGTACTACTACTACTCCTACTTTTACTTCTACTATAACTACTATTACTACTGCTACTTGTACTACTTCTACTGCTACTCCTACTATTACTCCTACCACTACTACAACTCTTACTACTTCTACTATCGCTATTGCTATTGCTGCTGCTACTTCTACTACAACTGCCATTAGCTCTACTACTACAACAACAACTACTGCTACTACGACTGCTACTGCTACTACTACTACTTCTACTACTACTACTACCACCTCTACTACTACTGCTACTACTAATACTATTACCACTTCTGCTACTACTACCACTATGACTACTACAACTACTGCAACAACAACAACAACAATAACTACTACTACTGCTACTACTACTCCTTGTACAACTCCAACTACAACTACGATAATAACAACAATAACTACTACTACTAATACTATAACTAGTAGTCCTACTACTAGCAGTAGTAGTACTGCTACTACTACATCTACCACTACTATTGCTACTGCTCTTGCCCCTTATACTCATACTACATCTACAACAACTACTAGTATTACTATTACTATGACTACCCCAACTACTACTACTGCAACTATAATGACTACTCCAACTACTACTACTACTATGACTACCATTTCTACTTCCAATACTACTACTACTTCTACTACGACTGCTACTACTACGACTGCTACTTCTAGTACTACTTCTATGACTACAACTACTACTATTACTACAACTAACACTACAACAACAACAACAACACCAACTACTACTACTACTACTACTCCTACTGAAACTACTACTACTTATATCACTTCTACAAGTGAAAGTACCACTACAATTGCTACCACTACTACTACGACTACTACGACTACTACTCTTACTACTGGCGCAACTACTACTTCTGCTGTAGCTCCTACTACTACTCCAACTACTACCACTATTACTACTACTATTACAACCGCTTCTCCTAGTCCTATTACTACTACAACTACTCGACTACTACTACTACTACTACTATTTCTACTACTACTACAACTACAACAATACTACTTTAGCTACTGTTGCGGCTACCACTAGTGCTACTACAGCTATTGTTGTAGCGACTACTGCTACTACTTCTTCTGCTGCTCTTACAACTACCACTACTTCTATTGCTACTATCACTACAACTACTACTATCACTACAACTACTACTACTATAACAACTACAGCTACTACTACTTCTACTACTACTACTCCTACAGCTACTACTACTACTACCACTACTACCACTACTACTACTAATACTACTACTACAACAACAACTACTACTACTACACCTACTACTATTACTATTACTACTATTACTATTATTATTACCACTAATACTACTACTGCTATAGCTACAACTATTACTACTACTCCTTTTACTATTAGTACTATTACTACAACTACTACTACTTTTGCTACTACTACTATTCTTACTACCACTACAACTACTACTATAGCCGCAACTACTACTACTGCTACTACTAATGCAACTAGTGCACCAACTACTACTATTATTACTACTAAAGCTATTACCGCTGCTGCTACTATTACTACTACTACTACTGCTGCCACTAGTACTGGTACAAGTACTACTACTACTCCAACAACTACTACTACTTCTATTATTATTGCTACTACATCATTTCCTACACGTAATGCTGCTCCAAATATTACTACTACATCTACTGCAACTACTACTTCTACTACAAGTAGTACTACAACTACTGCATCTACAACTTCTACTACTACTATAATTACTGCTACTGCTACTACTATTGCTGCTGCTACAACTTTTACTACTCCCGCTACTACAACAATTTCAACTACTCCTATTACCACTACTACTACCAGTAGTAGTACTATTATAACTACTTCTACTATTATTACTACTACTACAACAACTACTACTACTGCAACAACTGCTACCATACTACTAATATCACTAGTGCTCCAACTACTACTATTACTACTACTAAAGCTATTGCTGCCGCTGCTTTTACTATAACTGCTACTGCTACTAATACTACTATTGCTCCTCCTCCTACTACTACTTCTATTGTTTCTTCTACTGCTGCTACTATTTGGGTTGCTACATGTAATGCTACTCATATTGCTACTACTACTTATACTACTACTATAGCAACTACGTCTACTACAACTACTACTTCTACAATTACTAGTACTATAGCACTACTTCTACTATGACTACAACTACTACTACTTTTGCAACTCCTACAACTACTTTTGCTGCTACATCTTCCACTACTACGACTTCTACTACAACTGGTGATACTATTACTACTACTACAACTACTATAGCTGTCGCAGCAACTACTACTATGACTTCTCCTACTGCTACTTCTACAATTGCTCCAACTACTTCTACTACCAATACTTCAACTACTACTACTGTTGCTACTACTACCACTACTACTACTACTACTGTTGCTGCTGCTGCAACCATTACCACTACTAAGGGTATTATGACTGCTACTACGACTGCTACTTCTACTACGGGTACTATGACTGCTACTACTCGTATTGCTACTACTACTTCTACTATTTCTGCTACAACTACTTCTACTACAACTGGTACTACTGCTAGTACTTTCACTTCTCCTACTATTAGCACTACTACTTCTGCTACTGCTACTACTACGTCTGCTACTGCTACTATTAGAGATGCAACAACTGTGACTGCTACTATCACTACTACTACAACTACTACTACTACTTGTGCTACTACTGCTACTACTACTACTACTACTACCTCTACTACAGCTACTACTTCTACAACTACTTCTACTACTACTGTTTCTACCGCTGCTACTATGGCTACTACTACTACTACTACTACTACTACTACTACTACTACTGTTGCTACAACTATCGCTACAACTACTACTCCTACTGCTACTCCGGCTGCTATTGCTACTACTGTTAATATTGTTACTACTACTACTAATACTACTACTTCTATTCATACTGCCGTTGCTACAACTACTACTGCTACTATTACTACAACTACAACTACAACTACTACTGCTTCTACTAATGCCACTACTGTTACTGCTGCTGCTAGTACGACTAATCCAACTACTACTACTAATATAACTACTACTTCTACTACAACTACTACTACTACTGCTGCTACTACTACTACTACCACTACTACTACTACTAATACTACTACAACAGCAATTACTACAACTATTACTACTACTACTACGTTTCCCACGTTAACAACTACTACTCCTTCTTTGGCTACTATGACTGCTGTACTAGTAATATTGCAACTATTACTAGCTCTACTACTTCTAGTGTTGCTGCTACTACTACTGCTACTACTGCTCCACAACTACTTCTGCTACTGCTCCAACAGTCGCCACTATTACTATTACTGCTGCTACTATTGCTACTATTGCTTCTACTACTTCTGCTATTACTGCTGATACAGCTTCCAATACTACAACTGCTTATACTAATACTGCCACTACTGCTACTACTACTACTTCTACTACTCTAACTACTATTACTTCTACTTATACTACCACTGCTGTTGCTGTTGCCACAACTGCTACAACAACAACAGCTGCTACTGATACCACGACTACTACTGCTAAATATTACTACAACTACTACAACTACTACTACTAATGCTACTACTGCTACTATTGTTGCTGCTACTACTAATCCAACTACTACTACCAATACTATTACAACTATTGGTCCTACTACTACTACGGCTACAGCGGCTACTACTTCTTTTCGTACTACTATTACTTCAGCTGCTAGTACCGCTGCCACTGAAACCACTATTACTACTACTATTGCTACTGCTACAATGACTACAACTACTGCTACTCGTACTTCTACTATTTCAGCGAATGCCACCACTACTACAATAAATACTACTACAACAACTACTACTGTTGTTAATACTAGTACAACTAATACTACAACAACAACAACTACTGTTGTTAATACTAGTACGACTAATACTACAACAACAACTACTACTACAACTACCTCTACTGCCACTAATTATTTTGCCGCTACTACTACTACTGCTACTAGTAATGCTACTGCTTCTAGTACTACTACTACTATTGCTACTATAATACTCCTACATCTATTGCTACAACTACTACTTCTACTAGTACTACTACACCTACGGCTAGAACAACCATTGCTACAATTACTATTATTGTCACTACTACTACTACAACAACACCACAACTACTATTGCTGCAGTTGTTGCTACTACTAGTGCTACTACAAGTATAGTTGCTTCGACTACTGCTACTACTACTACTGCTGCTGCTGCTTCTGCTCCTCTTACAACAACTACTACAATTGCTAATATTGATTTTGTTGCGACAACTACTACTAATACTATTGATACTACTCCTGCTACAACTACTACTATTACTGCTGCTACGGCTACTATTACTACTACTACTTCTACTACTACTATTACTGCGGCTATGGCTATTGCTACTATTACTACTACTTCTACTACTACCACAACTACCGCTACAACAATAACAACTATTGCTGCTATTACTACAACTACTATTTCTACTACAACGACAACTACAACTACCAAAACACTACAACGTATGCTTGTGTTGCCGCTACTACTAGTGCTGCTACAACAATCGTGGCTGCGACTACAGCTACTACTACTGCTGCTACTACCACTACTGCTACAGCTACTACTACTGCTGCTACTACCACTACTACTACAGCTACTACTACTACCACTGTTGCTACTATTACTACTACTACTACTACTAATACTACTACAACTAATCCAACTACAATAATAACTACTACTACTACTACAACTAATACAACTACTACTATTGTTGCTCGTACAACAACTACTACTCATACAACTATTGCTACTACTATTGCCACTACTACAACTACTACTACTGTTGCTCCTACAACTGCTATTACTAATACTACTATACGACTCTTCGACAACAACAACAACAAACAACTACTACGACGAGCGACAACTTACTACTACTACTACGACTACTGGACACTAACTAATAAGATTACTCTTAGTACTACT